>JAASGW010000542.1:0-21414 GCA_023334395.1 Phytopythium sindhum | reverse complement strand
TTCGGACACAAAAATTGCACAGATTGGTCAGTTTGTGCTTGTTCTGCAAGACGATACAATTTGGTTGCGGTTTTGTGCTTCTTGGATCACTTATGGTAAATTTTGTGCTCATTCGGATCTTTTTGGCGCGCACTGTACTGTAATAGTCTTCTAACGTCGCTTAACCTGTTCATAACGTTATAGAGGTGATGTGCACATTCCGCTAGTCGTCGTCATTCTCCTCCTGAGGTGCCACGAACTTGGGCGGGTACACTTTCTGTCGAGCGAGCTGTGGCTGGTGCTTCGTCTTCTCTAGGATTCGAGATTTATATACGATTGGGCAGCATAGCCAGCGTCTCCGTTGGAGATTGGGCTTGAACCATTGAGATCGGGTCGTCCTGGTCGTCTGGATCTGGTGTTGAAGCTGCTGCTAGGTCGACACCGATGGAGATGGCAGCCGATGCGTTTGCACTGCCAGCCTCGTCGACTTCTGCTTATGTAACTGAATTGCATGGGATCATTGTACTTCCAGTTGCAGGCTCGGAACTCGTTGGGTACCTAGCATCGGCAATAGAAGGCGTTGGCGACGAATCCTCGTGATTAGCTTCGGCGCTGGCCTCCCGCAACTCCTTCACCCCTGCACTTTGTTCGCTCGGCAGAGCTCCGACGTTGAGCTCTCTTGTCGTCGTTATCTCATGTGGCTCTTACACATCCGCTTCGTCTTCTTCCTTACCATTATCAACGGCTTCGTCACTCCATAGACCTGCCAAGTCTGGCACGAGAGGCTCTGAAGCCGTTTGAGACTCGGCGGTGTCTGCTGTGGACGTACCTGCGTTACACGCTTCAGTTCCAACGTGTTCGTCCGTAGGTTCGCTATCTGCGTTCTCTGCAGGCAGTGCTGGCGTGGCCGCAAGCACGTGATTAGAATCGCCTTTTTCTTCATCTCCGAGTGTTACGTCATTCGGAAATTCCTGTGTCGGCTCATGTTGAGGTACGACATCAGATGTAGGGTCTTCGTCCCATTTATCTGCCCCCTCACGCGCATAGTCGGCTTCAACATCGGCGTCCAAGCGATCCGGATCTTGTGAAGTTTCCTCGCTTGTTCCAGCATTACCTGGATGCTCTTCGGGGCTATTGATCGCTACTTGAACGCCCGTCGCGCCGTCTCGCATTGGTTGGGGCGTGGTCACTTCGGTGGGTGGTTTCTCAATTGAACCCTCCACGATCGTAGACTCAATATATGGGATCTCAGGAGCAGCCGATGAGCGCTCCAATGCGTCCTCCAGCGCTGGATCGCTCGGTTCAACATCGACGCGGACATCAGCTGCGATATGGTCGCTCGTTCCGTCGGCAACTTCATCATGTGCGTTGGTAGTCGACGACGTCTCCCTTATGTTCTGAGTCAGCACGGCGCTCACCTCGGGAACGGCTGCTTCGCTTCTGGCTTCGACGTTAGCGTGCTTCTCAACTGTATCGTTATCTTCCTCTGCTTCGCCATCGTCGAACTCTTCTTCCTCGTACATCTTCAACTTGTCAGTGTTGTGCTCCGTGGATGCCGTCTCGTCATCCGTGGTAGGCGTGGCTGATTCATCGACAATGTCTTCGACTTCGGACGGGAGTTGATCGATATGCTCGGTTTGTGGCGCAGCGCGCGGAGACTCATCGTCATCGATAGGGTCTTCTACCACATTCAGTTGATTGGCTGGTGCTTCAATCAAAATCAACACATCGGTCTTAGGAGGACCGACAGTGCTAAGTGGGGTGTCGGCACTCAGCGAAGGCGCAGTCGTATTCTCTTTGGCTGATTCCGTTGCTGTCGTGTCCCCTTCTGCCTCTGAGACCGTAGGCAAAGGGTCCGACTGCATCTGACTGCTGGTTTCTGTTGCAGTTTCTGTTTCCTCACCCCCCAAACTGTCACGATCTACGCTGCACACTTCTCTCAGCGCATCTTCACCGATAGCACTCGGCGGACTTGGTGGAGGCGCAATTGTGTGCGCTCCATCGGTAGGCCCCGTATCGTTAATTCGGTCTTCGTGGCTCTCTGCCTTGGTGTCGGCGGTTTGGTGATCGATTATCCTCTTCTCTTCATCTGCTTTATCGCCGAAGCCAGTTGCAACTTCAGTCTTGTCACGGTCTTGACCATTGCTCGCTAGATTGGGGTGCTCGTAAAAAAACGGATTCGCGGCTGCGTCAGCAGTGCAAGTGTCGGCTGGTTGATCTTTCACGCACGATCCTCTCCTCCCACTCGTTAACGGGCTCCTCGCGGACGTGAACGCCGCCTTTGTCTTGGCCATTTCTTCCTGCTGTCGCTGCTGCTCCGCAGCGAGTCGCATCTTCCTCGCCTCGCGCGCCGCTCGTATACGCACGTTCTCCTTCAGCTCGCACTCAGCTTCGAGCTGCGCGAGCCGCACCTGCTTATAGTAGGCGGCCTCGATCGCTCGATGTCGCGCCTTGGATACGAAGCTCTCGCGTAGCTCCGGTCCATCTGGATCCGAGATTTCGCGTGGAATGACTCGAACATGCCTCATTGGTGGTGTAGTAGCGCTCCAATCGTCTTTATCCAGCGTGGAAGCCACTTCCTTACTATCATCAATGGCTTGGCTGCTGGTATTTCCTGTCGGTCGCGCGAATTTCCCATGTCTAGGCTTGATTTTGCTGTCGATGCTGATCGCCGCCGGCACTGATGAAGTAGAAATCCGCAGTTTCCCAACAACTGATCCTTTTGCCCTTGCGATTGCTACTTCTCGCTGTCGAAGTCGCTCGATTTCGGCATTGCACTCGTCGATTTCGACCTCCAGCTCCTGGAAGCGCAGGAATTTGCTGCTCAAGTCATAACAGCGCATCATCAGAAGCCATTCAAGCGCTATAACCACACATTGACGCACGAACCTGCTGTATCGGAGCTTGTCGAGCGCTTGCTTCCTCTCCTCTGCTAGAGCCTCGCTCGCTACGGCCTGAGCCCACCGACAAACAAGCACTAATGCTGAGCTCGTGGTCGCAGCCACACAACAGGACCATGATAATCAGCTATGTACTCGCTGCTGGACGTCCATTATCAAGCGTTCGATGAGCTCCTGCTTGCGCGACTTGGTCAGCTCCGCGTCTTGTGGCGCACGCAGCACCGCGAATACAGCTTGCAACTGATCGCGAGTTCCATAGCGGCCAAGGTCAGCAACGTCTAACTGGCGCTGCTAGCAACGAGAGTAAAGAGGTCACGTACATCCTTTCCCTTCCTCGCGAGCGTCTCGTTCAGCTTGCGGACGGCCGTCTTGAGCTGAAGAATGACATCATCCTGCAGTGGCAGTTGAGGGTGAGCACTGTGAACGGCTTGATCTGTTATACGTCGTATTAGTCTAGCTTCTTGAGGTGATTAGCCATCACCGACCTTCTCGGCGAGCTGTCGCTTGACAAGAATGAGCTCCTGCTTGGTGTTTTCGTACTCGATTCGCTGTTTTTCCAGCTGCAAATGATCGAATCATAACAGTATTTCGTCATGGTTAGCGACGTATTACAAGACCTGCTTTGGTCCCGAGTCGTCGGCACCTGAATATGCTGGAACGCGTCGGAGATCCCGGCGCTCGTGCCTCCCTGGCGCGCCCCCGCCTTGATCATCAAGCTCCGTCCATGAACTAGAAGGAGTAAAACTACCGGATCAGGGCAGGGTATACGGATAGCGCTGCTCGCTGCCTCTTCAGTCGCTGCGTACTTGATCGGCGAGTGCCGCGCCGGTTCGCCAAGCGTCGCGGCTTTTATTATAACCTACCGCGAGCAGAACGAACGTTGCTCACAGCACCGCTCTCCGCGCACCGCATTGTACTGGAGACGATGAACGAGTTGCAGAGTTGGTAGCTCGCGTGGAGAGCCAATGTCAAGCAAGTTGCACAACATGAATCAGCATGATTACGCTCCAAGTTGTGTCCTCGCGACTGGGCACCTTCAAGTGGGCAGAGAAGGCATCGCGGCAACGAAAAGGACGCCATCTTCTTCGCATCCAGCTGACAGTCATGGTACGCAGCAGAGCCTCCCGATAGAAGCGCCGTCGTCCAAAGACTTATGCCCGTCACATGCACGTCCACAGCATTGTGCCTCCTCATGATCCCAACTTGGTGCCAGTCAATGCGGATTCACGGTACTTTATTTTTCATAAACTACTATTTTAGCCGCCAATTACATAAATTTTACGAATAACGAGCGTAACCTTCGAAGCGCCGCGCCCAACCAACTTTTTGGCTTGGGGCCACCACATTGACGTCACTATAAGACCAGGGATCAGCGCGCAGGAAGAGGACGATGGTGGTCGCGGAGCCCAGCGTGAAGAAGCAGAAGCTCTCGGCCGCGGCGGCGGAGGAATCAGCGCATCTGGCGGCCCGCGGTGCGCAGCTCGACGCCGCTGTGGACAGCGACGACGACATCAAGGAGGAGGAGGGGGACGAGGACGAGGACAGCGCCACGTCCGTCATCGCGCAGTTCCAGAGCGAGGATGTACGTCTCTCGTGTACGCGTGACGCGTGCTGGTAGCGTTTCGCGACGACTAACTGTGCGTGATGATTGTGGGCGTGGAACAGGGCGCCAGCGTCGGCCCGCAGCTTGAGCTGCCGCTCGGCTCCAACGTGCGGCAGATGGAGGAGCTCGTGAACGAGCTGCTGCAGGTTCGTCTGCGTTGCTGGGACTTTCATTACGCGGGCCGGTCACTAGCACTACAATTCCGTGTCTGACACTTGTTTCCGTTGCCATCGTCGAGCAGAATGGCAAGAAGAAGGTGCCGTACTCGCTCTTCCTGGGCGACACGGAGATCACGACGTCGCTGAAGGCGACCGTCGAGGAGCTAGTGCGTTGGTGCACACAATCCATTGCTATGTCTGCCATCAGAGCGGACACTGACTCGTATATGTGCCGTTGCTATCTGCCGCAGAAACTCACGACGGAGACGACGCTGACGATCACGTTCCAGCCGCTCGCCGTGTTCCGCGTGCGCCCCGTGACGCGCTGCAGCGACACGCTGCAGGGCCACTCGGAGGCCGTCCTGCACGTGAGTTTCAGCCCGGACGGCAAGCGCCTGGCAAGCGGCGGCGGCGACACGACCGTGCGCTTCTGGGACACCAACACGTGCATGCCCAAGCACACGGGCCGCGGACACAAGCACCACGTGCTGTGTACGGCCTGGTCGCCGGACGGCGAGCGGTTCGCGTCCGCCGACCGCAACGGCGAGATCCGGCTGTGGAACCCCGTGACTGGCCAGCCTGTCGGCCAACCGCTGCGCGGCCACAAGCAGTGGGTCAACTCGCTCTCGTGGGAGCCGCTGCACCGCGATCCGTCGGGCGAGCGCTTCGCGAGCGGCTCCAAGGACGGCACCATCAAGGTCTGGAACGCGCGCACGGGGCGGCAGCTAGCGTCGCTGTCGGGGCACACTGATTCGGTCGAGTGCGTCAAGTGGGGCGGCGAAGGGCTGCTCTACAGCGCGTCACGTGACCGCACCATCAAGGTGTGGGCCATGGAGGGCGGCGACTTGGGCAAGCTCGTGCGCACACTGGCCGGACACGGGCACCGCATTAACACGCTCGCGCTCAACGTGGACTACGTGTGCCGCACGGGCCCGTTCGACCACACGGGCAAGAGCTTCGCGTCGCGTGAGGAGATGCAGCAGGCGGCGCTGGAGCGGTACCAGCAAGTGCGCCGCAGCCAGCCGGAGCGGCTCGTATCGGGCTCGGACGACTTCACGCTGTTCCTGTGGGAGCCGGCGGAGAACAAGAAGCCGCTGGCGCGCCTGACGGGCCACCAGCAGCCCGTGAACCACCTGAGCTTCTCGCCCGACGGGCGCTACTTCGCCAGCGCGTCGTTCGACAAGAAGGTCAAGATCTGGAACGGCCAGACCGGCGCGTTCGTGGCCACGCTCACGGGTCACGTGGGCGCCGTGTACCAGGTGTGCTGGTCCAGCGACTCGCGGCTCATCGTGAGCGCCAGCAAAGACTCGACCGTCAAGGTCTGGGAGCTCAGCGCGCCCAAGAACGCCAAGGCCACGCTGCCCGGGCACTACGACGAGGTCTACGCACTCGACTGGAGCCCCAACGGCAACATGGTGGCGTCCGGCAGCAAGGACCGCACCATCAAGATGTAAGTTCGCATTGCTGGTGGTGGGCGGGGATGTGTACTTAATGGGCACTAACGCGCGTTTGTGACGTGTATCTGCAGCTGGAAGCACTAGGACGGACCTTCAGTAATTGGTACGGATCTATAACTTGATACTTTGTGTCGACTGAACTGCTCCTTTCGGCATACAAAAGACGCGCTATGATAGATTTTATTTGATATTTGTATTACATGTAAACCTTTATAAATAAATATATGAGTACATGATATTGATACCAGTTACGCGTGTCTTTCGCGCTTTCCCGCCACTTTCGCCCCCCGCGCCACTTTTCCTTGTCATAACGCAAGTTCCCGGCCAGTCTCTATCCGAGTGTGTGCGTCTTCATCCGACTTCCTAGAGTACCATGAAGCGCGCGAGAGAGACGGAGGTGGAGATGCCGGTGGACGTCGCCTCGGGCCACGCGATGGGCGCGTGGATGACGCCTCCCCCGGCCGGGCGCGCCCCCCACGGCCGGCTGCACGCCGCCCACCAGCACACGCCGGCGCGCGTGGCGCTGTTCCAGTCCGGGGCCACGCGCTCCATCGCCGAGTCCATCTCGCCCTGGAAGCAGCAGCAGCACGCGCGCGCGTACCCGGCGCACAAACGCTGCCGAGACCGCTCGGTGCCCATGGGTACGCGCGTTCTCTTATGAGTGAGTCGGTAGCAGGGCAAAGGACTGACCCACCACTTCTCGGAATCGCAGACGCGCTGAGCCGCATGATGTCGGCGGCCATGACAAACGCGCGCATGAAGAAGCACGGAATGGCGCCGCTGTTTGGCGCCGCGTCGCCCCAGTCGGTCCTGGCGCCTGCCCCGGCTGCGTGCTGCAGCGTGCACGCGCCGATGGCGGGGCGACAGCCGTCGCCCTCGGTCGCCAAGTGCTCGCACTGCGAGCGGTCGGTCGGCGACTGCTGCCGCCGCGAGTGCGAGAACTGCAGCGGCACCTTTTGCTCGCTCTGCTCCACGCTCAAGTACGTCGTCGCTCGCACTCGGATCCTGAACGCTGCGGTGCCTGATGGTGTGCCTGTGTGTTGTGATATCACAGCTGCGACGAGCAGTTCGACCGCGTCTTCTGCCTGTCGTGCAACTACGAGCTCGCGCGGTCCTGATGACCGCCGCGTGCGCCGTCGAGCCGTTGCTGTCAGCTGAAAGACGTTGCTCGGTGCTGCGTGTGCCTTCTCCCTTTTTAAATTAGTATTGGCGAGCGAATTCCAGCAAGAGACCATGTATGGATGTAGATCAACACGAGGCGTTCATTGCACATACCCCCACGCAGTCTGCGTCGCAGCGTCCTTGGTCAACACCTTCGTCGGCTCTTGAGTATCATGTGAACACGTCCGTGGTATCTGCGAAAAGGAAGCGCCGTACCAGCTCGAGCGAGACCTCAGGCTGGTCGTGCGGCACCATCTGCACAATCAAGCATAACAAATCACGCACATTAGTCGTATCAGTGGACGAGTAAGTCGTGGGTTGCATTCCGATCGCCCTTCGGTGTCACTTACGTGTCCAGCGCCGGCGATCTTGACTAGGCTGAGTCCATGCGACGACTGCACCTGTCCGATGACCTTGCTGCTGTCTGAAGTCGAGTACAAGTCGCTCAGCGATGTCGCTCGGAACTCGCTCTGTTGGGACCAGCTGAGCGCACGCGTCCAGATCACGTGCGACTGCCAGTTCACGACGGTGTCGGCGTCTCCAGCGTAGACGAGCACGCGCACGCCCTGCTCGAGCAGCATGGCCACACGACTCTCGCTCTCGGCCAACGAGTCGAAGTGGTCAAGAGCCTCCCCCATGCCAGTCGCACACAGGTGCCACGAGTGCTCCGACTCGCCAAAGTACTCGAGCACGTCGGGACGGTTGACGAGGTCTTGAATTCGAGCGAAGCGGTAGCAGAGTCCCAACTCATCGTCTGTGTGGCATGGGCGGCGCATGTCGTACACATTCCAGCCTTGCTCGACGACAGCAATCGACGTCAGACCTCGCAGATTGTCGTAGTCGTTCGACGCGACTGCACATGCAACGGATGTGTTCTCCCGAGTGCATTCCGACATGGACGCGCGAAACGTGTCGTACGCGGCTCGGATCGCTTCCGGGGTCGAGCCCAGCAGCGACTTCCCGTATGAATTTGAGTAGGCGAACGGCACGAAGGAGTCCGCGACGGCACTGGTCGACACCACACCGTTCCCGATGCCAATGCCCTTTAATGTTTTCACGTACCGACCATCTGCATCCTCGCTGAGCAGCGTGGCGGCCAGGTCGGGAACGTAGTGACCCGCGAAGCTCTCGCCGAAGACGTAGAAGTCGTTGTCGCGCAGATCCGCGTGCTCGACAAAGAACAAGTCAACGAACCCGCGAAGATCACGCGTTGCCTGCGCCTCTGTCCACGGGTCGGAGGAGGTCGCGTCGCCGTCGTCGCTAAAGCCCGTGCCCAGTGGTTGGTCGACGTAGATTACATGCGCGAGAGTCGTCCACGAGAACGGATTGAGCGCCAGTGTCCCAGCTTCGTCGTCAAACATGCACGGGCCGTTCTCAAACAGCAGCGCGATGATTCCGGAGCAACCTGGCCCGCCAGACAGCCACAGGATCACTGGAGTATCGGATGGTGCAGCGTCGACCGCGGACGAGCGGTAGAACACGTAGTAGAGCCCATTCAGCGTGCCAGTTTCCTTGGCCAAGTTCTCTCCGCACAACGACTCAGGTGATGGTGTTGGGATGAACTCCGGCTGCAGGTCGTCGGCGAAATCACTCGCAAGCGCGCGAATATGCTGCCGAGTTGAAGGAGGCATCAGCGCGACGGCGTCACCTATGGCCACCAAAGAGGCTGCGGTAAATGCTGCAACCACGCAGAGCCATGCACTCCAGGTTTGACGTCCGCGCATGTTGGCATCTCCAACGATCTGCCACAAGATCACATCGCCCAGCTTCGAGCGAAGCGACTGAAGGCAGGGCGACCTTTCGGAGCCTATTGAATGAAACTGCGGTGCCTCTTCATGATTCGATCATCCTCCCTCGCGCCACTTTACCTTACTCACCCATTGCACGGCTTCTTGGGCGTCAAAAGAAAACTGCGGCGAAGTCGTCGGCTTGAACGTTGCTGATCCAGACGTTCTGCTCGATCTCGTCACTCAGCGGCACTGCATTGCGCCGTGAGGCAGCACTCATTGTGTCATCGTACTCATATCGAGGCGAGAACCGTGTAAGATCCGCAGATGGCGACAGCGACACGAGCCGATCAACTTCATACTCTGCCGAAGTTCGAGACTTCTTCCGATGTGGGAGGTAGCCGACACCTGTCTCTCTTTCCACGCGTTTGAACGACGGAGTGAGCTGTGGGGCTGCTTTCTGAGGCGCCGCATTCTTGATGATTGCATGCGGGTCGGTCTCTTGGTAACCTGTAACACCGGAAAACCCTAAGCAGACGCAATCACTGGCATTGCATTGCAGTCAATCAAGCTTACCGGTTGAGTAGCCATGATGCTGGACGATACCACAGGTTGCTCTAGTACTCGTCACATGCTCCGATCGCTTCGATTCGCTTGGTCGAAACTGATCGCGGCGAAAGCGAGCACTCGCAGCAGAGGTCTTCTCATCGCTTCCCACGCCGTTGCTCCTGACTGATCCTGCTCTGCGCCCCTTCTTCTTCACGGGCGGCGAGGAAATACTATCCGTGCCTCGCGCTGTTGAGTATTGGCGCTTCCTCCACGAGCCAACTGCCGCGTGCTGCGCCGGCATAACAGCTCCGGCCACTGTGCCACTATCGACGCAATTAGTAGCTGCAAGACCTCAACGGCAACAAGTTGTTGGTCATACACGCACCTTATACACGCGGTTTGATGTCTGTCTTCGCTGCTGGAAATTGCGGAATGACCATCCTCTTCACTTGTCAGCGGACCTCAAAGGTTGTCATCAGGTTTGAGAGGGTTGAAGTCAGAATGAAGGTCACTTCAACCGGTGACGTGTTGAAATTCAGCGTATACCGAATCTAAGTGTATTTTGTTGGCGTCGAGCCGTCCTTTTCCTCTGGCTCATCCTCTTATCCTCGCATACTTCTCAGCGCTTAAAGCTGTACCACTTCTTCTGCTGCCGCGACTTGTTGCGGCTGTAGGTGGCGGCGGCGCGGCGCCCGCGCCTGGTGATGGTGACGGACATGAGCGACGAGTTGGTCTGTGACGAGGACGGCGCCTTCCACGAGTCGAGCACCGAGTAGCGCCGTTCCGAGCGCATGTCGCTCCAGTTGGTGTATGACGTCATGTCCGAGTCGCGCACGTCGTCGGACCGCAGGGGCACCGACGAGTCAGTGTAGCTGGTGTAGTTGGTGCCCGCTTCGATGCCGCTCATTGGGATGTTGTGCGGCGGCACCTTGACCCTCGCGCCGTTCGCTCGCGATGCAGCGACCGGCATCTCCGGCAAGCTGCCGCGGCGATCGGCCTCTCCCCGCAGCTCGTCAATGTCGGCTTCGTCATCATACTCCTCGGCTTTCTGCGAGTGGTACTTGCTGTCGGTCAGGTCGTAATTGGCGCTCATGCACATCGGCAAGGGCGAGAGCACGGACGCGTCGTTTGGCAGGTTCCCGCTGTACCGGAAGCTCCGCGGTGCGATCACGTCGACCACCTCCACGCTTTCGCCGTTGTAGTTAATGCTCTTGGGCGGCGCCTGGATCACGAACGACTCGTTGTCATCCTCCGGGATCATGGGGGGCGCAACCCCGGCCGCTCTTCTCTCGTCATCGACGTTGAAAGTACCGTTTATCGGCTCGCGCTCCAAGTCGACGTCGAAGCTCTTCGTGCTCTGAAGAGCAGCAGCGGCGGCGCTTGGGCGAGCACTTGCGGCGTTGACCGTCGGTCGTGGGGTTTCCAACGTCTTGATGGACGCTCGCATCAGCGAAGAGCGCGTCTCCGCAATGGTGAAGTTGTGCCACCGACCCATAAAGCTGCGCGACATGGACTTGAACGACTCCTCCTTTGGAATCTCGGCATGCACAATGCGCAGTACGCGGTTTGCATTCGAGAGCAGAGCGCCGTCGATGTGATCCTTGTCCGCAACCAGTCCCTCAAGGAAGGCCACCATCTGCGGGTAGTACTTGAGGTCGCGCAGCAGGAACTCCGGGTCATCCTTCTTGCCGTCAGCAAGCGCCGACGCATTTCTCGATTCCAGGATGCGCCGCACCAGCTTGACAAGCGACGGGATATCTGCGTGCTGGACGGTCATTCGGCAAAACAGCAGCTCCAGGAACTCGCTCGAGCAGATGAGCGGGAACTGCACCAGGCGACGGGCGATGCGCAGGATGCAGCGGTACGGGAAGCTCGTGATCAGGTGTTTGTTGCAATGACGAACTAGCTTGACGATCTGTTCAGGCATCCCACTGGTCGAGATCCGATCGTCAATGTCGAGCGGCGTTCGTAGGATGATGGTGATGGCTGCAGTCAGCTTCTCGACACGATCAGCAGTCAACTTCAGAGATTCCGGAGGGTTCTGCAGGTCAAAGTCCATGAGGCTGTCGAGCTCTGTGCGCCAAAGCAGGAATAGAAGCTCCAGATTGTACGCCGGGTTGGTCAATCTCTCCGGGTCGGGCCGCGATAGGAAGCGCTCGAGGTACAGACCACCGATGAAGTTGCTGGGATACTGGATGCGGTCGTCGTCCTCCAGGAGCACCGAGTCGCGTTTGGCGACGGATCGCTCAAGACGATTGCGGCAAATGATCTCGTCCAACTTCTTGCGCACTTCTGTCCGCTTGTGCGAGTTCCAGATGAGGTCACTCTTTTCATGATTGTCATCAAAGAACCGCGCCGCCTTGCTCGGGTCCAGGTGGATCTGGTACACGATTGGATACGGCAAGAACCGGAGCAAGCCGTTGTACATGCGCTCGCGGATCGACACATCCTTGTCCAGCAGCGCGTAAATGACTTCGAACGCTGGCTCACGTAGAGCCTCAGCGCGCAAGAAATGCTCATGAAGGACGTGCTGCTTCGACTGAAGCGCAAGGCCCAGGATTTCCACCCACAAGCCACTCACTTCGACGTACTCCGCGACCGTCAGGCAGGTATCGCACAGCTCCGCAAGACACGAAAGCGCGTAGAATGCCTGCTCGTATCCTAGATGATCCGTGATAACCTGCAAGGCCCAGGTGTACTGGCAGAACGGTGCCATCATCTTCTCAAGGCTACACGGGAACCCGCACAGCTTGTTGAGCACGAGCAGAGCGAGTTCCTGTCGCTTCTGGTAGTCCACGTTCCCAAACTGTGACTCCAGGTTGGTACCAGCTTCCTTCGCGTCCGATTGGCCATGCCTCGACTTGAACCCGTAGGTGGAGAGCGATCGACGCGAAGAAATGGAGACTGCCTTCGACGCATCGGTGTTCCCATCAAATGGCAGAAGGTATCGCCCCAAGGTTGCGACCGAGATTGCTACGTTCGCCGCGTCAGGGTCGTCGGCATGAACTTCCAGAACCTCGACAAACGCCGCACGGAACGCTGGTACGTCTGCCAACAGGCTGAGGCACTCGAGGACGGGCAGCGTATCAGAGTAGATACCTAGCTTCGGGTCTATGTTCTCGTTGAGGAACAGGAACAGCGATTCCAGAAAGCTCGTCGGGCTGGCGGGGAACAGCATATTCGCAGTGACAGACTCCGGATGTGCTGAGCCCTTGTCCAGCAGCACGTTCAAGTAGATGCCACCAACGCGAGGCTCCGACTGGAGGCAGTCGTACATGTAGCTCGTCGCGCTCTCCAGGATCGACAGCTCGTCGCCATTCTCGCTCATGCAGTATTCCTCTGTAAGTAGCGACAGTTCTCCACGCGTCTCGGCGTTCCAGATGCAGCTGGGTTCTTCGATATCGGACAGGATGATCGTGCAGAACTCGTGGCCGTTGGGCTTGTCAAGGCAGTCCAAGAAATCCAGGGGTAGCAGATTCGCAAGCGCATCGAGGCCCTTGGAGCGAGAAGTTCCGTCTGTGCCGATGGCTAAAGCTCGAAGCGCGCGGAACGCACTCTCAAGCATGTCGCGCTCTTGTTTCTCGAGGTTGGATCCCGAACTCTGCTCTGCCTCGGTACTGGCAGCAGACGCCAAGATGAGGTACAGGCCCTTCCAAAACACCCGCGTAGTCGTGAGGATCTGGTCGCGGACGTCGAGGTTCCGGCAGATCTCGGACACAATGTCGAACGACAGCTTCTGGATGTGCCACGGCTGGATGTTCTCGAACGACAAAATGACGTCGTCTAGCAGCGTGTAAATGCGCTCCGCATACTTGGCAATGGAGACGTCCACGTTCTGGGACAAGTACTCCGTCGCGGTGAAGAACGACGATTCGTCGTCTTCGTCTTCTCGGATGCGGCTCGCGAAGTTGCTTTGTGGCATTGACAGCGACGCAGCGTGGCCATTAGCAGCGATCAGCGACTTCATTCCCCCATCTGACGCGAGGATGAGCTGCAAGATGGAGAACATGAGCTCCTTTGCCTCGATATCCCGGCGGAACGCGAACTTCTCGACAGTCTCCAGAATCGCATCCCAGCTGCCGTCAATCTCCAGCAGCCGCGCACTGTTGTGCGGAGCTGCAGCCAGCATTCGGTTCAACACCTTCATCGCGAGACTCGTAAAGTCCGCATTGCTCGTCCCAGCCTTTTCCGGCTGCGTCAGCATCTTCAGCAGAAGATCGAGCGATTTGCAGTAGTACGACGAAAACTGGATGCTGAAATGCTCCAAAAGCTTCAGCTGCGCCTTGAGGATGCAGTCGATCACATCGTCTGACGTCTTGCCAGCGTCAATTTCGTCCTTACGCTCGAAGAGGGTGCTCAGCAGGTCAAATGCCCGGCGGACATCGTTCGGTTTTGTACCGGCTCGGCACAGCTCTCGATACCGCTCGCGCAGGTCCTGCAAGCTGAACGTCTTGCCTTCCTTCCACCCAAACATCTCGAACGCTGCCGAGGATTCAAGCTCGCTGCCTGTGTGTTGCGACTGTCGTCGAACCAGGAATCGCCACTTGTCTTCAATACTGCTCATCAGAATCACCGGCTCCTCGATTGCTTCTAGGTCAGCGTCAGTTTGGATGAAGGTCGACAGGTAGTACCCGCTGCAGTAGACATCTCCAGACAGCTCCGTGTACGCCACTGGCGGGAGCGAGACGTATGCGTATGTCGTCGTCACGTTCTGCGCCAAGTCGTTCGTGAAGTCGCGCAGGTGTTCGCGCAGCATTTCTTGCAGATGCTGCCGCATTGAGGGCGACCAGAGAATCCGCTTGTCGCGTTTCCGACCAGTGTACACATCGGCAAAGTGTTCCGGCGTGTCCGAGTCGAGCAGCCCGATGAGTGACTCGGGAAGGATGTCCAGCAAGCAGCTCTGACCGTAGTGCTTCTCACTCACGCGCTGAATCCGGTGGAACTTGCTCAAGAACCGGGCTTCCGCAAGGAATGATCCCTTCGACCTGCCCTGGACGTCTGCTGCTAGAAGGAAGAAGAACGCGCCGTAAAGATACAGATTTTCTGCCACGGCGTTCTCCAGACACAGCACAATCTCGCAAACATGAGATCTGGCGACGTCATCACTCACCAGCAGGAGCTGAGTCAGTAGCGGCAGTGCTGATGAGTTCGAGATCACTGTCGTCGCCATGGGAAGGGGCCAGAACTCGCACATCGGCGACCGCGGGGCTCGAGAACTGCCCAAAAAGTTCCGCAAGATTTTCAGTGCGAATGTTGCGCACTCCGTGTCAACCGCCTCGTCCGTCAGCTCTAACCACCGCAGCTCGGGGACGGCAAAGATTGACTTCCAGTCGTGCTTGTGCACCGTGTCGTCTACGTCTTGCAGTGAGCAACAGCACACACTTATACGTTGGACATCGCCCATCAGCACCACAGGGTCGGTATCGAGAAATTCGCGCAACGCGACCGCTGTGAACGGTCCTGCGACGACGTTGCTGCTCTCTGAAGCGCCTTTTTCGTTGTTCGTCTCGACCTTGACGTTCCATTTCAAGTTGAACCGGGAGTTGTCATAAAATGACAAGCCGGCAATGGGAACAGACGATGTTCTGCCTGCGTCTGACATCGGCTGCAGTTCCATGACGGGAACATCGTCGCTTCCAATGTTGTTGCTGGCAGCGCCAAAGTTACTCCGCCGACCGCGGTGCGCCAGCAACGACAGATACAGGAAGAGCTCGAGGTTGCCTCTCGAACAGAAACGCTCAGCCGCTTCCACCGAGCTCGTCACCTCTCCAAGAAGTTCTAGCACGTCGTGAATGTCCGAAGCCACGTAAGACGATCTCAGGAACGATAGGAGGAACTGTGCGCGGTGTTTCGTGACTGAGCCGACTCCTGGAAATGCCCGAGCGAGTGCAATCAACAGCTTGAGCAGCCAGTCCCCATTCTGCTCGTACTTGTCGACGCTCGCGATGTTTTGCAAGCTTCCGGAGCGACCCGATCCAACGTCTTTGCTCGGGCACCTTGACAGTGTTGTGTACAGGTTCTCGAGCCAGCACTGATACACTTCGTTGAAAAACGGCGCAGGGTTCTTGACGATCTCGATGCACGCGTAAAAGGACTCGCTGTGCCCTTTGATCTTGCCGCGGAACCCGTTCTGCGCGCCATTGTCGTGGATGATCTTGGCGATCTCACCCAGCCGGACTGATCCATCTTCAATCCTCTCCCAGAGAACCCGAACGTAAAAACCACCAACTTCTAGCTCGCCAGACAGAGAGCTGTACACGACCTGAAAATGCTCGTAGTTCCAAAGCAGCTCCTTCGATCGAGCTTGCGAGGAAATCAGCGACATGGCCGATACACGATTGTTCTTGAACTCTTCGAACTCATCGATCGCCTTTTCGAGTGCGCGCCTCAACTCTCCTCGGGACTTTTCGTTCCAGATCAGATCGGGAAGGTAAAAGTCGCGATGCACCATCTTTGATAGAAGCTGGATGTCCGTCGCAGACTCGCCAGGGTAGTTGACGCGTGCATTGTCAAGCTTGACCTTCAGTGTCTTGGTGTTACTCTCTGTGAACAGCGACGCAATCTCCTTCTGCACGCGCTTAATGTATGCCTCTGAGCAGTCCAAACGGCCGTCCATCTTGCTGGCAAATTGCCCTCTGTTCATTGTGTGGTCGCCTCGGTCCCGATCCTTGCGCATGAGCTTCCTCGTGCTCGAGTGAGACAGCATTCGGATGAATCCCCGCGGCAAAACCCGGACTAGCATCTCAAACGATGGCTTGTGGTGGGTCATCCAGATCCCTGTGATGTACTGGTACGCCTCGCGCGCAAGTCCAACTGGATGGAAGAGCGCCTTGTAGAAGCACTTCACAGTCAAACCCGTCTCCAGAGCAGCGTCACCAATACGCTGCCGCGTTTTGTTGTCGCTGTGGTCCACGACAACCTTCAAAATGCAGATCGCTGACGCCGTGATACCCCCATTTCCACCCTGGCTCGCGAGACGAAGAAGCTCAGCGTACTTCGAGCTGAAAGCCTTCACCGTAGCCTCAAACTGGTTGTTGTCTGTCAGCTGCCGTGAACGGATGAGGATGTCGACAAAAAGCTCCAGCGTTGCGAGCGTCACGATCGGGTTGCGCTGCTCCAGAACGCCAACGAGAAGCTGGATCAACTTCTTGTTCTCCAACACTTGGAATCGCACACGCTTCTCCACCGAAGACTGCCCAGCCCCACGCGACTTGCTTGCGATCAGCGAATGGAAGGCGTTTACAGCCCACACCGTCGCCACTGCATCTCCCGACACAAGCACCTGAGACAGCAACGATACGAGCGTCGAAGTGGTCGACTCGTTTAGCGCCAGTGTCATTTGGTAGCACCCATCGTTGATGCGGCAGAACGAATCCAAGATGATGGCGACTTCTTCTCCTCGGATAGGAGGTTTGCAAGCATTCTCGAGCTGGATGACACAGAATGCAAAATAATGTGAGGCTGTGTCACAACTACATCCAATCCAACCCTAGATGCAAAACGTACCAACTGCGTCATCCCGCGTAGCAAACCTGCAAATGAAAGTTGCTCGAGCTTCGACTGGATCGTCTTCCCCGCAAAATCTTCCATCTCCACGTTCATGACCATGCTTTCCAGCGCGAATATCACCTTCTCGATGGCAGATGCGATCTTGGTCCCGTCTCGACCCATTTGCTCAATCGCTTTTGTGAGAGCTGCATGCGCGGACAGGTACAAACCCTCTTGGTTCAACAGCGACTGGCGTTCTTGGTCATCATGAAGAAGAGTCCGGGTCGTCATGCGCGGGTTGACTCGAGAAAAGTCATGAGTCAACGACACCATCCAGTTTCTGGTTTGGCGGTAGCTGTCGTACAGTGCGGCCAGAAACACGTCGGCGTCGTAGGGTGCGTACACGATCCGAGCGCCGTCAGCGAAGTCCAGTACGACTGCCGTCTCGCTGGTGTCATTGTCTGGATTCGGCACCACAACGCGTCGAAGCTCCTTGAGAGAGTACGTCCTCTCTTCACCATCCGCAATCTCTTGGATTGCACCGTCAACGAAAATGAGCTTCTTCTTGCGATATTGCGCAAACCCGTGTCTACCTGTTCGACGCTGGACGTCCATGATGTCTGCTGGCTCCAGGTCTTCTTCTTGGGTAGCCCTAACAAACGAAGGCTTCGGAAGCTTCTCGCGAGTGGTTGCCAGCAAGTTGATGCCAATCACGCCGGCGAGATCGGTTATCTTGTCCAAAATGTCGGCGCTTTGATCAGAGTAGACGTACTTGATCTTGCCCTTGACAGTGATTGCAAACGTATTCGGCACACTCACCGCTACGCTGACGTCGGTGATGTCGCGAAACTCGAACTCGTTCGTATTGCGGTTGAGTACTCTCACGGCGATCAGCGCTCGCGGCGTCAAGAAGATGTCCGATTTCTCGCGCTGGCCGTCTGAGGAGCCCAGAAACCCGCTGAACTGATGGCACTCGACGCCGTAGACGCGCTTGAAGTCCTCAAAGTTGCCAACCATGTGACTCATGAGCTCTTGCAGAAACACGTTTCGGCATCGGTAGCGCAGCCGCAAGAAGACCGGCTCGTCGTACTCCTCCAAGCTCGTCTTCAGTGTGCCCCAGCTCGATTCAACGAAGAGGCGATACTGCTTGAGCAGTACCTCCGGGTTCTGAACAGCGACGACCCCTGTACTGACGCCGCTGGCGGACGAGACCGATGACACGCTGTTGTACCGGTTTGACGAGAGGTAGTTGCGGCTCAGCGGCACAGCAGCGTACCGCGATGAGAGAGTTCCTCGGTTCGCGCCAACACCGTAGTTCATTGTCTCGCCGAAGCTCAGTGTGTGGCGCGGGATCTGTCCATCTCGGGAGCGCACGGGCGAGCTCATGTTGCCGAAGTGCAAGAACGCGGGGTTCTTGGTCATGCGGCCCAGGATTCCAACGCAAGCCTCGACCGTTCCAAGCGCCGGAAATCCGAACAGAATGCGCAGCATCATTCGATACTTGGTCGCGAGGTGTTGGTAGAGCATGTCTGAGAGCTTATGCTGCTTTTCAATGTTGGCCTTCACCAGCGCCAGGACGAACTCGCACAGCTTCATTGTGGGCAGATCGGAGAGGTATTCTTGAGCCTGGAAGACACACAATGCATGAACCAATGTCAGAAACGAATTAGCAGTAGAGGCATCACTACCCATGTGACGCAATGCACCATCCAATCTTACCTGAGTATCTTCATCGAAAAGCGACAGGATCGTGACGACGAACAGGTTGTTGGAAAGGACAATATGTCGAAAGATCGCCTTGTGCGCCTTGGACTCGATCAATCGGAGCAGCACCATCAGCATCCAGTAGGTTGTCACGGAACGCCGGCTGGTCAGAATCTTGGTGATTGTGGAAATGTACTCTTCACCTCTCTGTAAATAAAGACGACGTGCGTGAGTTTGTTAGTCTATCTACGAAGTGCTCATTGACGAGCACGAGGTGGCATCTTACCTCATTCAGAATCCGGATGAACTCTTCCTTCGCTTGGGGCACGAGCATAACTCGATACAGCGTCTGCAGGTAGGTGCAGATGAAGTCATGTCGTCCGCCGTGCCGCATAACAATGTCGTGGATCTCTCGGGCGACGACAAAGACCGCTTTCTCGTATGGTTTGTTCGGCTGGGCGATCATCCCTTCTGTCGGTGTGTTGACGTTCAGTTCTACGGCCAGCGAGTGCATTTCCTCGTCAAGTCCACGCGGTAATTGACGTTGGACGCGAGGAGTCTTGCTGTACCCATGGACAGCCAGTAGCTGAAGGATGCTCGACTGAGCAACACGAAGTTCGCGGTCTAGCACATTCACATCGCTCGCCTTGCTGCGCATCTTTGCGCCTTCGGACTGGATGATCCTCCGCGGTACCATCTGCACCCAGTCTGGTACCTGACCCATTTCAACCGCGACTTGGTAGTTTCCGATAGCGTGGCATGACGACAGCAGCTCGCAGATTATCTTCTCACGCTGCTCTGAGTAGTACTTGCGGCGAATGCCATCCACATACACGATTTCGAACGCCTGCTGCGTGTCTTGGAATAGGATGAGGTTGTACACACGAGCGAGCGGTCGGCTGGAGATCAGCGTCCGGGGTTCGACGTACTCGATGATGTACTTCTCCGAGATGACGAGCACTCGCGGGGTGGCAGTTGACTCATTCGACTGCGACACCTTGAGAACGCCGTACTGACAGGAGATCTCATCAGTCGAGGGAGCGTGTGGGTCTTCCTTCAACGCTTTGTCGAGCGTTTTCTTGCGGTACTCGTTAATCGGCATCCCATACGCCTGCATTACGCGGCGAATCGCCTCGGCAAGTTCCGTTCGCCGCCTGGGAACGACAAACAGACTTGAGTTGTCGGAATGATTGAGTAGAATGGCGTCGTGGTCGTCGCAGATCACGTCGATGGACACCAGACTCGTGTACGGGATGTGGGACATCAGCTCGCCCTCTTTGTCCTTCTGGTAAACGCCGTCCGGTTGGATCTCGACGACGCACTTGACCTGGAGGCCCTTCTTGAGGTATTTGATGCAGTCAAACGCGTGTGTCTGCAGTTCCGGGCGCGGAGGCTGGCCCGTCGGCATCTTGGCGGCGTGTTGGCTGCGCAGACGCATTAGGCAGACCATCACTTCCATCCGGTAGTGGCATCGGTACACGGTCTTCTTGATGCGGTGCCGTGGCGTGTGAATCACAAAGTCCTAGGCGCGGGAGCATAAAAAGCGTGAGCCGGCATGAACCCAGCCACAAGAGATATATCGCGCGACTGACTCACCGTCTCGCCCTCAAGTACGTTGACGCCGTCCACGTCCTCGTAGGCCCACGTGTTGGTCAGCTGCTCGTTCTCGCGGTCGAACGTCGAGAAGCCGTACTCGCCGAAGCACAGCACGCGCTCCTTGACCACGAAGCTGCCCACCTTGTGCACCATGAAGCGCGCGATCACCCGCTTCATCTCCATGGCGCCGTCGCTGCGTCTCACGCTCTCGCTCCGCTTCCTCCCCGTGCCTTATTTACCTGGGGGCGCTACCGCCTGTCGCGCTCAATGAGCAATGACGGCCACCACGAACGCGGCCGCCCAAATAAGATCCGCGCCGCACTTTCTCCTTATTCGCCGGGTGAAATCAAGCGGCGCGAGGCGACTATCCAGGGTATAACCCAGCAACGACGGCCAAATAATTGGAGGGAGAGACAGTTGGCGCTGCCTGGGCACTCTCCACGCTCTCTTCCTGTTCTCGCGCCCCGCTGCTGGTGTGTCGGAAATTATAATAAACCAAGGCGCCGGCTGCTTCCAGCTGTCTCACGCGCCAACACGGGCAATCCCAACCCAGGCGGACGCGGGTGGGCGCCGCTTTTCGTCAGGCAGTACCGTAGCGAGAAAGAACACGCCGCGCTGTTCAGTCATGGATGCGCTCGCGTCTTATTTCGACGGTCGGGAGGGGCGCGGCAGAGACGCTTGAAGCGTCGCGTGCTGGAGGATTGCTACAGGCTGAGTGGCCCGGGCGTTCCTTTACGTCGGAAGCAGTACTCGAGGCCGGCAAGGTTCGCGTGCGAACTTTAAACCGCTCCCTCATTCCACCTCTATTAAATTAAAGAGGAAACATATATCCACTTATGCAGGTATTGTCTGCGTTGCACTTTCTAGAGTGACCGGCCATCTCTCAACGAGTACATTGGCTGAAGTACCTAGCGCGGAAGAAGAGCGGGGCCGCGATGCGCTGGTTCTGCGTGCACCCGGCGCTGCCGGACAACGCCACGCTGCGTGTGCGCTCGTACCCGAGCATCGACGCGCCGGAGCTCGGCCGCCGCGTGCCCAAGGGCCGCGCCGTCGCGGTGGTGGCGCCCGAGTTCGAGGTAGCGGATGCGTCCG
>JAASGW010000541.1:0-21487 GCA_023334395.1 Phytopythium sindhum | reverse complement strand
GTCTGCTTGATCTTGACGAATTTGAACTGGTCCTCGGGTGGGCGGCCTCCCGAGCGGAACGTCTTGGCGCTCTGGATGCTCACTGTGGCCAGGAACTTGGCGAACAGGATGGCCGAGCACGCCACAAACACCTTGACGTTGCCCTCGACCATGGTTTCCTTTTGGAACACGCGCTTGCCTGCTTGGGTGTTCTTCTGAGACGAAGAAAAAATTAAAATGAATGCCTGTTCGACGGCGGCATGGGTGGAGCTCTCAAGTTGTTGCGTCAACACTTTCGCGGTCGCTGATGCGCATGTGTAAGCTCCTGTCTAGTCCTTTCTACATTCAGTCTGTCGACTAGATAGCGCCTCTACGATTTGCTCGGGAGCTGATCCGTCGCTTTGGTTCCCACCAGACACACATAGCGGATGGTTTCTCGATGGCATCAACGATGCGTCACCTCCGGCGACATGCACTGAACAAATGCTCCATTCCTTACGCGACGAATTGCTTTCAACATAATTCTATTTGCACAACACAGTGTCTGCACGCTATTCGGGTCCGTCCACCTTCCATGTGATTGCTGGAGCAGCAGCTCAGGCGAGGAAAGCACCGTAGAGCGCGTTGCCGACACCCGTCACGATAGAGATGACGCCGAACAGCCAGCTGAGCGAGCGCCACGGGTACAGCGCGTAGGCGTACGCGACCGTGTGTGTGCAGCGCACAAAGGTGAACGTGCACATGGCGCCGATCTGCACGGTAGAGTTGCTGGGCACGAGCAGGCCGGCGCCGAACACGAGCAGGCCCATGGGGAGCGCCTCGAGGTCGTTCTGGATGACGCTACGCCAGCGCAGCTCCGTAGCCTTGGCGCCGAGCAGCTTGGCCTCCGTCTCGGCGTCGTTGTTGAGTCCGTAGTTCTGCGTTGGGTTGCCCTTGGCGAGGCGCAGCGACTTGTCCTCGGGCGGGCGCCCGCCGGCCGCGAACGTCTTGGACGCCTGGATGCCCGTCGCGAGCACGAACTTGACGTACAGCATCGCCGTGCACGTGATATACGTCTTGACCACCGCCGGCGACGCCATTGTAATCGAGTGTTATGCGGGACTTGGTGCAGAGAATGCAGTGACGTGAGCGCGAATCGAAAAATGACAAGGCGGGCGCAAAATGAATTGATCAGGTCACGGAGGAGGGCCGGAAGGCGCACATGTATATGCATATGCAATGCATGGAAGCGTGCGTCGCGCCTGCTGCAAGCGCATCCAGCAAGGTGATTGGCGTCTCATGGGATGCGCCACCGACATGAGTGATCGCGTGAAAGGAGATGCTGATGGGGATCGCAGGTTACGCGGCAACTTTAACGGGAGACGTTGAGAAATGCTCACTTGGTGCTTTTGAGTGTAAAAGCGAGAAGATCCTTTTTGGTGAGTACCATTGCGTAGGTATTTTATTAATGACAAAACACATTTTTCGTCAAAAGTAAACGCAATTTCACATACGAAAACAATGTGTTCGCTAATTAGCGCAAATTGACATTTTTACGAACAGTCGAAATGACAAGCATACACACATGGCGACCGTCGATCAGTGCTTGTAGACACCGACGAGCGAGTTGATGGCGCCGACGTAAGTGGCAGCCATGCCGACCCAGAAGGCGATGGCGCGGTGCGGCTGGCGTGCCGCGGCGTACGCGAGCATGTGAAACCAGCGCGCGATGGTATAGAGCGAGAGCGTCGTCTGGAAGAGCTCCGTGTTGCCGCCGGCGAAGACGCCTGCGCCGAACAAGATGAGCGCGAGCGGCATGGACTCGAGGTCGTTCTGGACGATGCGCTTCCAGCGCGCCTCGTCCTCCCGCGCCTTCGCCGCGGACGCTGCGGGGTCTGCCACTTGGTTCGTGTAGTTTCCGTCGCTTGAGGCGCCGCCATTGCCGATGCGAGAGAACCACAAGACGGCGGACGATAGCGACCCGAGTACGCTGTCCTCCGGCGGGCGCGTGCCGCCCTCGAAGCTCTTGAGGCTCTGCACGAGGATTGCGACCGTGAACTTGACGTAGAGCAGGAACGCGCATGTGAGGTACGCCTTGAGCTCGCCGGACCCCGCCATCGCTGCTGTTCTCTATTCTCGTTGATGTTGACAAGAGCTTCTCCCGATGAAGGTGGTCGTCGATATGCGAAGGTGCTAGAAGCTTTATATTGCTGTTAAATCAGTATAATAAAGGATTAATCGCAAATACTACTCTGGACTCGGAAAAGAATGAGGAGTATGTCTTTTACCTCATTACTTGACTTCTGCTTCTTGGGCTAGAGCAAAAGCGGTATGTGAGAAAAGCTGAAGCTTCCAAAAATCCTGGCATTTTTTTCTCGCGCTATTAACTCGCATTTTCAAATAAATAACCAATGGTCTGTCATCCGTTCACACGAGGCCAAGAGGTTTTTTTTTTTCGCAGTGCCTCGACTATTTTACCAAATTTTTCGAAAAAAATACTAAAACGCAGTTTATTTTCTGCTGAATCTCGTCATTGTGGTTGCCACCTAGAATAGTACGTCCAAGTGTTGATTTATCGAGTTGAAAAACAGAGTTTTTTTGGGCCCAACGCGCTTCCTGCTTTCGCGCGTTCCCACTTGTCGCCACCATCGAACCCGCCACACGCACAGCCTCACTGTCATAGTCTCCAGCACTCATAGTCCGTCCTTGTCTAAGCCTAGAGAGCCACAACACATCGTCTTCAGGCGGGCGCGTGCCTCCCTCAAAACTTTTGATGCTGTGAAACGCGACCGCGACCATGAGCTTGACGTAGAGCAGCAGCGCGCACGTCACGTACGTCTTGAGCTCGGCCGATCCTGCCATTGCGCTGCCCCAACGCTCGACTTGTGTGTGTCGAGGCTTTTTCTTTCCAAAGTGAAGAACAGAGCGGGAGAGTTGGCCGCAGTCGTGAAGCTTTCGCTCCGGTTTGAATGGGTTAGCATAGAGACGTCAATGATGGTCATCCACATTGTAGAACACAAAGGGGATTCGATATTCCAGCAGCACCACGCACACATCTTTTTCGTGCAAACTGCTATTGATGGCGAGTTCTCTGTTAAAATCATTAACAAGTGAAGTTATCGCTCCGCCTACTTGAAGGCGCCGACGATGGTGTTGATACCGGCGACCACGATCGTGAGCACGCCCACGCGCCAGCAGTAGGCGCGGTGCGGCTGCAGCTCCTTGGCGTACGCGACCGTGTGGAAGCAGCGCGAGAGCGTGTACAGGGCGATGCACACGACATAAAGCTCCTTGCTGCCACTCGCAAACACGCCGCCGGCGAACACGAGCAGCGCGAGTGGAATGGACTCGAGATCGTTCTGGACGATGCGCTTCCACCGGAACTCGACCTCGCGCGCCTTCATGGCCTCGGCATCGTTCTCGTCCACGTGCAACCCGTAGTTCTGCTGTCGGCCTTTGGCCAGCGGGTGGTTGCTGTCTTCGGGCGAGCGGCTACCCGCCTTGAAGGTCTTGGTCGCCTGGATGCCCGTCACCGCGAAGAACTTGAGGTACAGCACGAACGCGCAGACAGCGTACGCCTGCAGCTCCGTCCAGCCGCTCATGGTCGTGATGTAGCCGTCGAGACGAATGATGGAGAGCGGGGAAGCGTGTCGAACGCGGCGAATTGCGAAGTGTAGCTCGTTTGTTAAAACCCGGCGTGCGTGGCAGCGCCAATGCGGGGCTGGTGGCCGGTCATTGACGTCAGTGGAGCCCTTGGAGCGGCTGGCGAGTCATCAAAAGAAGGGCGCGTCATCGCGCTGGACCCCAGCAGATTACGAACATTCCCATTTTAGCCAATGAAAGCGCGGATTACTTTGGGTACGACGCAAGTTACGGGGTACGCGGGAAAGGTTACGTCTTCTCGCTAAAGTAAAACATGTGAAGCAGCGCAGGACATGCTCGTGTCCCACTTTGCTTGTCAGCGAATCACAGGAATGTTCAAGCGCGAAATCGGTCGGCGCGATTGCGTGAAAGGCAGCGGGCGACATGCTCGATGACGTGCAGTTGGAGTGTGGGTTGGCGCACCGACGTGCACTGTTTGGCAGCGCTGGATATCACCGCGATGCCTGTGAGCGCTAATTGGATGGGATCTGTGCCGTCCAAAGGTGTGACGGACGGTCTCGATCTACCTTTGCACGGTCTGGCCAAGTCGAATGGAAATGTCAATGTATTGGGATGAAACCAACGATGTATTGCATTGACGTGACGAGTCAGTGCAGGTGACACGCTGCTTGTCTACTGGTACACGGCGACGACCGCGTTGACGGCGCCGACGAGGATCGCGACGACGCCAAGGCGCCAGCACCACGCGCGGTACGGCTGCAGCTTCATCGCGTACGCGAAAGTGTGGCAAACACGCAGCGTCGTGAAGGCAACCACGGCGCTGACCTGCACCGCTATGTTGACGCGGTCTTGCACGAGCACACCGGCGCCGAACACGAGCAGCGCCAGCGGGATGTTCTCGAGGTCGTTCTGCACGATCTGGCGCCAGCGGCGTTCCATCTCACGCGCCTTGAGAATCTTCTCATCCGTCACGTCCGCGCTCAGGCCATAGTTCTGCTTGGGACGCCCGCGCGCGAGTGGCAGGTTCTTGTCCTCGGGCGGGCGGCCGCCGGTACTGAATGTCCACCGGGCCTGGATCATGGTCACGCGCAGGAACTTGAGATACAGCACGCTCGTGCACACCACATACGTCTGCGTAATGAGCGACACCGACATGGTCTCCTCGACAGTATTCACAATAGGAGCAGGGAAGCAGCTGCAGCGCTGGAGCTTGTGATCGGCGGCGACGTTTGGCGAATGATGCTGGGGCTCTGATGGGCAAGCCGCTGCAGGGTTACGCGTGATGCTGATATAGCCACGCTCGTGTAACCTTCATTTTAACAGGTTACGTATAACCACTCCATGTAACTTGACGTCAAGATTGTAACGTAGCTTGCTACGTGTAACCTGCCGCGTGAGCAGATCATTCGTCGAGCCAGAAGTCTATCAATACCACCGATGGAGCTCTCGACGGAAGACCTCGTGCGCCTCGCGGCATCGTGCGTCGCGGCGGTCGGCGTTCTGTCGTTGCTGCTGGCTCTGCGGATCTGGGCTGTGGTTATCCCTGAGCGCGTCAAGAGCGGGCCCGGAAGCGCGTACTCTACGATGAGCAGGAGCGGCGAACAGGTGCGCGTCATGGCGGTGCTCGGGTCAGGCGGGCACACGACCGAGCTACTGAAGCTCATGAAACGCCTCAAGCGCGACGTGTACACGCCTATCACGTTCGTCGTCGCGGAGACGGACAAGACGAGCGCGGAGAAGACACGTTTGGACTGGAAACCGGCGGCTGTCGACTCGTTCGTGGTTATCCCGCGCAGCCGAGAGGTGCGCTCACGTTGCCTCGATCGGTACAAGTACGTCATTTGACTCATAGTGTGCTCTGGTTAATGCCACTAGGTCGGTCAATCGTGGTCGTCGAGCGTCTGGACGACGCTGCGCTCGTTCCGCGTGTGTCTGTCAGAGGTGTATCGTCACCGGCCACAGTTGGTGCTGTGCAATGGACCAGGTACAGAGCTCATGCGCGATTTCACCGGCTGTTAGTCCCTCTCGAGTGCCACGGTCTCACACTCGTGGCTTTGAACGCTGCTGCTTGCGTTGCAGGCACGTGCATCCCGATATGCGCGGCGGTACTGCTGTTCCGCGTGCTGGGCATCCACACGGACTCCAAGATCATCTTCTGCGAGAGTTTCGCGCGTGTTCAGCACCTGTCGCTCACGGGCAAGATCCTGTACTACCTCGCGGACGAGTTCGTCGTCCAGTGGCCGCAGCTGCAGCAAAAGTACCCGCTCACCAAGTACCTCGGCGTCGTCTGCTGACCCGCCAGACACATCCACGAGCGGCTACTGCGAAGATCGTAGCGAGAAGGACTCTGTAGAAGACGCCGAAGCGAGCCAATGAACACCATGGCGTTCACAGCACTCGCATCATCACTACCGTGCCGTACCGCCGCCTATGACACACCTTCCAACGAGATGAACACCCCTCCCCCTCACGCAAGAAGCAAATCACACGTGACTAACGTGCGCCCGCGATAAGAACTCAGATGTCCTCTATAAACGCATATCTTTATCTTTTTATTATTTCTGAATTATCAACACAGTACAAAACGCACATTAAACCTTTGTAAATGGATACATGTTCGAAATCGCTCTACAAAACCAAAGAAACCGAACGACGTGGCGACCGGGTGAGCCACACTTCAGCTCCTTCTCGAAGTGGCATTGAGCAAAGGCCCCATCAGCGGGAAAGAAGCCAAGGGAAGCGGGAGAAGTCGCCGCTTCATTCCACAAGCCAGTGACCGACGGCAACCATGCACCCGTCCCTGCCACGCGGGCCCGGCTCGGTCTCTTCACTGGGCTCCTCTTCGAATGCACCGGCGCCTGGAGCACCGACCCCGAGCTTCAAGGCGCCCGTCGCCGCCGTCGAGCGGGTTGGAAGCGCTCTCACTCTTTCTTCTCATGGTCTCGTGCGTCCGCTGGCTTGACACGCGTGCTCTCTGTCTGCTTGTGTATGAATCGCCCAGCTGATGACGGTGGCGGCGACGCAGATGAGCTGTGGGAACCCGGAGGAGAACATCAAGAAGGCCGAGTCGTTGGTGCGCATCGCGAGCTCGCGCGGCGCGCAGATCATCCTGCTGCAGGAGCTGTTCCAGTTCTCCTTCTTCCCCATCGAGCTCAACGCGGGCAACTTCCAGCTGGCGACGACGCTCGAGGAGTCGGCGCTCGTGCAGGGCATGGCGCTGCTCGCCAAGGAGCTGCGCGTCGTGATCCCCATCTCCTTCTTCGAGCGCTACGGCAACTCGTACTACAACTCGTGCGCCGTCATCGACGCCGATGGGTCCGTGCTCGGC
Source organism: Phytopythium sindhum (assembly GCA_023334395.1). Lineage (NCBI taxonomy): Eukaryota > Oomycota > Peronosporomycetes > Pythiales > Pythiaceae > Phytopythium > Phytopythium sindhum. The sequence goes on along the minus strand of JAASGW010000541.1, from coordinate 14,598 downwards.
ATCGTGCGCAAGATGCACATCGGCGGTACACTTGCCATCTACGCCTCGCCTTCTTTGACTCGCGTTGGACGCTAACGGTGTTGTTTTGTGCGACCGGCAGACCGCCTCGGGTACAACGAGAAGTACTACTTCACGCCGTCCGACGACTCGTTCAAGGTCTGGCAGACGGTAAGTGCGTGTTCCTCGTCGTCGTGCTTGATCCTTTTGCCGACTGTGACTGACGGAATCCATGCAACAACCAGCGCTACGGGCGGATCGGTGTGGCCATTGGCTCGGATCAGTGGTACCCGGAGGTGGCGCGCGCGCTCGTGGTGCAGGGCGCGGAGCTGCTGCTGTACCCGAGCGCCATGGGCAGTAACCCGTACGACCTCAACTACGACGCGCGTGACCAGTGGCAGCGCGTGATGCAGGGTCACTCGGCCGCCAACATGGTGCCCGTCATCTGCTCCAACCGCGTCGGCACTGAGCTCATCGACGGCGTGCACGTCACGTTCGTCGGCTCGTCCTTCATCACGGGTCAAACGGGCGAGATGGTGCGTCACATCGACCAATGCGTGTTTTTGTGTGGTGGTGTCTGACCAATATCCATGGATTGCTGTGATTGTGAACAGCTCAAGATCGCGGACCGAGAGTCTGAGGGCGTGCTGGTCGAGAGCTTCGACCTGGAGAAGTTCCACGTGCGGCGAGCGAGCTGGGGGCTCGTGCGCGACCGTCGGCCGCACCTGTACGGCTCGCTACTCACGCGCGACGGCCACAAGTGATCATAAAGCCACGAGACTTTCGACTGCCGCTGGAGCACCGAAGCGTTTGGATAGTGGCGGTTAAATGGGGGAACAGACAAGTCACTCGAAGACTGTGAAGCACGCAGCCCATTCAACGCGATAGCGAACGACTTTAGCGGTCTTGCCGTAGTGGTGAGCTATTTTCATCCTGAAACTCCTTCACGCTTACCTCTTGCTGCTCGTGTTCTCTTGCTCATCCGCTCCACTCTAGCCATCAAGTCATTCGAGGGCAATCAACTACACCACTATGAGCAACAAGCGCGCGCCGACTTCGGCGAGTCGACTGCGTGAGCAGCTCGCGGCCAGGAACGGCCCTCACCACTCCGTCTACTGGGTCCAGCCCAAGGCGGCAGGCTCGAATCGCAAGGCTATCGCGTCGGGGTCGATCAGCTACACCGAAGCGGGAAACATGGGTGCGACTGCGCGCGCGGTGGAGTACAAGGTGGTGGGCAAGTACACGGGTGACTGGAAGGACGGCAAGAAGCATGGCTTCGGTGCGCTCGTGTACGCGAACGGCAGCAAGTATGAGGGCGAATGGCGCGACGGGATGCGGCACGGACGCGGCGTCTACTGGGTCGTCGAAGGCTCAAGTGGAGGCGGCAAGTTGCGAAAGCAGTACGCGGGTGAGTGGGCCAACGACAAGCGCTACGGCATTGGGATGCTCTTTTATCCCAACGGTGCTCGCTATGAGGGCTTCTGGGTCGACAACAAGCGCGAAGGCACTGGCAGGATGGAGTACGCGCCTGACAGCACCGAAGGCGACCACCAGGGCGTTTACCAAGGCGAATGGCTTGACAACGAGCGCTCAGGGCGAGGAACGCTCGTGCTAGGTACGGTGACTTGAGAGACTTGGTTGGTGACACCTTCGGCTAAATGTCGCAACTTGCGAATGCGATCACTACACGTAGCCAATGGTGACCGATACGACGGGTATTGGCTCCACGACAAGAAGGAAGGGCCCGGCCGCTTCTACTACAAAGCCACTCGCAAGGTGTACGAGGGCGAGTGGGTCGGTGGGTCCCCAAAGTGCGGGACGTACCGCGACTTGCCCGACGGCGAGGGCTCGGACGACGATGAAGACGAGGCGGATGGTGGCGGAGACAAGCCCGTCGCGAGTCACTACATGTTTCAGTTGCCACAGGTACAGACTAGCGAAGACGTCGTGTCATGATCTCCTCTGTGCTTCATCTGCTGACCGTGTGTTGATGCCGCAGCTGGGGCTCGCGCGGCCTGACCAAGTAGTGAGCGAGATGGTCGCGAGCATCCGACAGGAGCGCGTCCGAGAGATGGCGCTGCGCAATGCAACCATCGTGGACTCCGTCGATGACGAGCTTTACGTCGAGCCTGGTGACGGTCAAGATCTTGACGACGAGGCCGGCAAAGTGGGCTCCTCCCCGGTCGAGGGCGTTATCTTTGACGACGCGACCTTGCGGCTCATCCAGCGCGAGTTCTCGGCCATCCTCGCCGAGGAACAGCAAGCGACCGCTGAAGAGGATGGTGACGTGGGGCGGGGCGAGCTCGTTACGTGTGCAGCGTTGCCCCGACTGCTGGACGCTATCCAGCTGCACGTGCCTGACATGCACGTGGAGGACTTCATGGCGGAGATTGGCGCCACTACGGCGACACGAGTGTCGTTCGCGGAGTGCGTCGACATGCTGTCTCTGCTGGCGGAGAGCGAGGCGCAGGCTGAAGGCGAGGACGACAATGAGGCGTTCGAAGACGGCGACGGCGCCTCAGTCGACGACAACTAGCTGGTCCTTCTTCAGCTACCTGCACGACATGAGAGCTGGTTAATCAAAAGACCATGCAGCGCCGGCGTGTTGTTCACCTGTTCTTTTTCTACGTTTTTTCTCTCGTTACCCAGTGGCTACCAATCCCGGGTCTTCTAGCGCTTCATAGTGATCTCGGCGGCGAGCAAGAGCCCTGCTATCTGTTCCCACCGTGCATGATGCTAGTCCCCGCCTACGAGAAGCGCAGGCCGAGCGCGGCGACGACGGCGCGATACTTGTGCAGATCCTCGCGGCGCAGGTACTTGAGCAGCTTCCGCCGCTTCTGCACCATGGCAATGAGTCCTCGTCGCGAGTGGTGGTCCTTCTTGTGGCCGCGCGCGTGCTCCGTGAGCCGCAGGATCTTCTGCGTGAGCACGGCGATCTGCACCTCGCTCGAGCCCGTGTCGCCCGGGAAGCGCTGGAAGGTCTCGATGGCCTTGGCCACCTGCGCCTTGTTCAGCTCGTGCTGCGAGGCGTTCTCCAGGCTCAGCACGGCCTTGAACTGCGCCAGCGTCTCCTCATCGCCCTCGGCGGCCTCCTGCAGATCCTCCAGCTTGAGCCCGAAGCGGAAGCTCGCGTCCTTGGTCACGGGCGGCGGCGCCACGTATGAGATCGTGCGCGGCGCGCCGGCCACCGCGGCGGAACAGACGGGAACCGAAGACAGGCGCAGGGCGGGCGCAGCGCCCACGGCCGCGCGCGCGAGACGAGTCACCGCGAACATGGCGAGCAATGAGCGGCAACGACGAGGAGCTTGGGGCGGGCGGCACAACGCAGGGCGCGGTCGATATGAGCCGCAGGCAGGCGAGTGGGCCAGGTGACTGGAAGTGGGGGACTACAAAACGGTACAATACCGGTAAATATCGTATAGTACCGGTTCTACCTGTAAAATCGCATTTAAAATCAAAATTGATTAAATTATTAGTATTTATCGCACAAACTGTTTAATGTGATATGTGCAACCACATGTCTAACCCTTGCCAAATGTGGTGTGGACTACTTTGTGACAATGACGTGTTGATACTTTGGCCAAGTTGAATCGATTGGATGGCGGCTCGATCATCTTCGCATGGAAAGCTTCTCTACACTTGCATGGGCGGTGACTTGGTGGTACCTCAACCTGGAGCTGGTGTTGCTTCTTCTTCCCATGATCACTACGGTGTAACCGAGGCGACACTGTTTTTCTTGTGCGCATAAAGTCTTGCTCGGGGGCGCCAGATTTGAGCCGAGAAATTGTTGGATCGCCCACGACAAGCAGTCGTCGGTTTGAGCGTCCATCAGACCACGACAACAAGAGGAGCCAGAATTCGTTGGTGTCACCGTTGGGAGCAGGGCGGAGATGCGTCGAGGGCGTGCAGAATAGCTTTTCATTTCGTGTTGTTGAGTTGGTCATGGGTAATAGAATGTCGTCTTGCTCTCAGTTGCCGCTTGAGTCGCGCCTGGAGGCTGGAAATCGATAGTAGGTGACATGTACACGGCCACAGCGAACGGATGGTAGCAGGCCGGCGACAAGAGCCGATCGCGTTTCGCACATTCACACCCTCGAACTCACCGGCACGTCACTCACGCACGCTCCACTCCGACCGCGTCCAATCCGTCGCTGGACGTCTCCCAATAAACTAGTACGCAATGCCGCTGCCCAGCGGAGCCGGGTCGATGCGGTCGTTGTACCGCGATACGAAGTCGCCCAGGCCCTCGGGCACACACTCGTCCATCTTGCTATCGATGGCGGCGGTGATCACCCGGACGCCTGTGAATCGACAACGAATAATAGCTCCGTCAGTACAGGAGGCACCGTCGTCGTTCCGAGCGACACAGTGACCAACGTACGTGGGAATCGGTTGCACACGACGGCGAGACCGTCAGCTGCACACCAGATCATGACGATCGAGATGTCACCCTCCTTGACTCCAGCGTCGCGCAGGATCTGGACGCGGACGGCAAGCAGACGGTCAGTGACCTCCCAAAGGTTTACGAGTGAGATTGTTGCTACGAACCTCGATCGCTTTGCACACGGACACGCCCGTGCTGCACGTGGAAATAAATAGGAACACCTTGAGCTCGGCGATGTTGGGCGGGAGGTCGACGTTCTCGACATGCCAGACTTGCCGGCCGCCGCGGTAGTCGCCCGTCTGCTCAATCTTGACCGACCCTGTTCGATCGACACCCAGCAATGATTAGAGACATCGACACTTTTTTTTCCAAGACGACAGCACGACGCTCACCTCGCGGCGTGTCGGGATCCATCTGGCTGAGCAGCACAAGGAATGGCAGGCCCTCCGAGCCGATGCCGATACCGCAGAACTGCTGTTTGGTCCGCAGCCCGTTGTACGCTCGCCCTGCCGTCGTTGTCACCTGCACCGACTCGCTCTCCAGGCTTGCGAACGCCTCCTCCAGCAAAATCCTGCACGGTACTGAGTGTGAGCGAGGCGGGTGACAATTGCCCTCCAGTATACAAAGCTATACTAACATGATAAGTCGGCCGGCGGTGCGGCGAAACATCGACGGCGGCGACCGATGGTCACGCAGCGTCGTCAGCAAGAGCAGCACCGACTTGGACCGCACTTCGTGGACCATGACGTCGCCGCCCGGCGGGATGCCAAAGCTCTCCTGTTTATCCCTGGGGGCCATGACGGTCAAGACGGTGGTGGTTGTCTGTCAGTCACGCACCATTAAGAGAGCATCTGTCACATCAAGACGCACATTTCCTTGGCCGTCTTGACCAGCATGTCGTAGCGCGAGATGATCTCGTAGCGGTTCTTCTTGATGTGGCAGATGGCTGCGCGTGTCACGCCGAACTCGCGCGCTAGAGCGGCCTGCTTCTCGCCGTTCTCGATGCGTCGAATAATGTTCCGTCGGTCCGTGTCGCGCAGGTACCGGACTCGCTTCTTCGGCGGGTTGGCTGCCTCGCCGACTTCCTCAGCCTCGATATGGTTGACCGACTGCTTCTTCGGTGTCAACGGGTAGGACGTCGGAGACGACATGGCCGATAACATGGCGCTGCCGCTTTGGTGCTGATGAGGACTGGGACTGCTTCTTCGTGAATGAGAGCTCTGGGACATCGGAGAGCCGTACTCGACGGAGCCCTTGCGAGACGATTGGGCCGATTCAGCATGATCGATACCGGTCTGACGGTCTTCGTTTTGCTGTGTACGTCTCCTGACGTGGCCGTTCGTACCGTCCATGCTCATGGAGCGGTGGACCGTCACGGGGCCAGCAATGTTGGCTTCGTTGATCGCGTCGATCAAGTCCGAGTATCGGGGCGAGGAGCTGGCACTGATTCGCGAGTTGGCCGAGTACGACACGCTGCTACTGTTGCTGCCGACGCTACTGCTCGAGTAGCGCGTCCACGGCGTGCGGTAGGAGGTCGTTACCGACGGCTGAAGCGCTTTGTTCGAGTGCATGGGTGGCGGAGGCTGCAGCGCGTAGTGCAGCCGCTGCGGAGTCGTCGAGCGAGGCCGCGGAACAGTGGGGACGCCTGGCCACTGGGGAGCCGTGGGCGGGTGGGCGAACGGTCTGAGACCACTGGTCGCTTGGTTCACGTCGTGCGTGATTGTCATGTTTACGGTGGTTGAGGGGCGAGCTGCAGGCATCGGAGCTCCGGGGCCGAACGACATTTGGACGCTATCGCGCTGGTGGACCATCGACCAAGGTCCCGATCGTGTTGGTGGTCGGTGACTGGCTGCTTCAACTGGAGGGTGTTGAAGACGGTGAGTTCGTGTGTGACCGGGAGCAGACGCCGGTGATGTTTCCACGACCAAAGACGCCACGCCAATGCGAGTCAGTTGGAGAGAATGAGGACTGAATAAATCGCTCCCCACGTGGGCAGTCGTGTCGTTTCACCGCGCTGACGCCTTGAGGGACGGACACGCGACCAACCAACTGTGGAGTAGGGTGACGAAAACAATCGACGCACAACCAAGTCGGCGCCACCCCGGCTGACTGAAATGTCCTCACGAGCGGTTAGTTGGTTGGGTTGACCCGGGAGCTCGAGATGAACCTGTAGACTGAGCCCCAGCCGCCGTGCGGCTTTTAGCTTTTAGTGGACAGTCCTTCGGTGCAATGCGACCGACGGGCGTATTGAGGATGCGATCCAATGACTGCATGGATCGTGCGAAGTGCTAGTTTATCTATCGCTTGCATCGTACAGTACAGTAGCAGTGGGCAGAGAGGCGGGGGGTGGAGCAGGTTTTATTTCACCCGGGCAACTAACGCCACGCACCGCGTGTCTATGCGTCTGGCGCCGCGTTCATCCACATGACGAGTCAGGGTTCAAGCTAAATCGGGCTTGCCGAAGGGCTAAATCGGACTACAATCTATCCTCTGTTTTTCGCGACCTGAACAAAAAAATCAAATTTAATAATCTATACATTTCATATAAAGTTCAAGACATTATTCAAGACCTACTTTCCTATACAATCTTTTATACCATATATATATCTAGCGAAAAACAGAGGATACAGCAATGTGCGTGAATACGTAATAGCTCATATCTAATTCTCTTTCAAAAGTTATAACAGACGCTTTAAATTATTTAATTTTGTATTTGTAATCCGACTTAGGCATTAATATTCTAGCTTGAATTATATATATTAGATGTTGCATATTCACGCACATTACTGTAGACTGTACGCATTGTATCATCCACCTCCAACGAAGTGGATGATGACAAGATCAGGGTCTCTATTGATCGGTAAGTTATACTCTCGATGAACTGTAAGCGTTGGCCAACAGGAAGACGCAATCAGGGGGCGGCGGTCGACGGTGCATTCGTCACGCGATGGTTGTCAAGCCAGGCTTGCAGTGGACATCTACCTGTGTTCTAGAAGACTCCATGTTCAAGGTCGAGTAGTTCGAGGATCCCAGTGATGATTTGCCCTTATTTGCGTGTTGACGGTGTCCTAATCCCGGGTTGAACCTCTTCCCAATGCCGATGACAAAAACAAGGAGGACGCTACACAATACACCAAGCAAAACGTCCGCTACCACTATGCCCGATTCATAGTCAGCACCATACACTCGGACACACCCGTCGCCGCCCAACGCTCGGGCGGAACCGCGTTTTCCTCCTGCGTTTCTTCTCTTTTCGCGGACAGACAGGTGAGGATGCGTTTCTCTGCGGCGCAATCAGCGCGCGTGTCTTTACCCGAGTGTTCACTGGTGTGTTGTTGCGTCCTGGGTGGCATTCATGGGGGGCTGTGTGGGCGAACACGAGCTAACAGAACAGGATGCAGCAGTGTTCGACTCGGTGGTGGTGTAGGTGCAGCTTCAGGTCGCAGTTGCATGCGGGGGCGTCCCAGTGGTGGCTTACGTGTCTTTGCGACCGTCTGCATTGTACACTGTACAATACAGCACAGCGTTGATTCCCGAGCCCATTCTTTTGCGCGTGTGTTAAACTGGTGGCACATGGGACGGATACTCAACATTAACTCCGACGCCAGCTCGGGGGCGTTGAGTGGGTATGATCATTGTCAACAACACCCAGCGAGCCGTTTCTCAACGAGTCCATCCCTGCGTGCGTGTGCTGTCTGTGGTCCAAAGAGATGCATAGACCGGGAAAGGGGGGAAGCACCCGCGACAAAAGAACACGAGCGAATTCCGGCTTGGGAATGGGGTCCTGCTCCTGGTCGGACGAGCGGTCGGTCGGTCGCAACGCCAACCAAAGCCTCTCCGAATAGAAATGGTGCGGGCGGGCAGCGACGCGGCGGGTTTACAGGTCGGACGGCTGCTTGCTGTAAACGTGAGGGATAGGACGCAGGAGCACCAGCTGGGCTGGATCGGGCGGGGAGTATGGAGTGTCGCCAAGATTAGCAGCGGATAGACAACGCAGGCTGCCAGCGGGCGTGATCTTGGTGGAACAACTGTGCTGTACTGTAGCGCAGACCTCAGCGTGCCTATGCGCACGATCTATTTTAAAATTGTTGGGCCTACGTCCCATCACTAGAAGCTTCTCTTCTTCCATTGCGACAAAGAAGAACGGCGTCTTGGCTCGTGGCACGCGAGCTGCGGTGCACTCATCACTACGCGCCCCCGTGTCTTTGTCGCCTTACAGGGTACCGTGCAGTGCTTCAGTGTGTAGACCGCTTCGATTAGAGGACCGCCTCAACTTCATCGCGACTACCGAAAGCAATGAGCTCCTCGCATGATGGCCCAGAACTGGGGGGGAGGGGGGTCAGTCTCAATATTCAAGGAGGGCGAAGACGATCGGCATTGCGACGTTGATTAGATGCTCGGCATGTCGGTCCCTTGCGGTCAACCGGTGCAGCATGCTTTGTCGCGGTGCTTTCACTCCCAACGCGTCGGTGCTTTCACTCTGGTGCTTGATGAAGACTCCAGTGTGAAGAAGGCCCAGGAGCGGTGGGCGTCTCGTCATGCGTTGAGTGCTAGAATTGGTGGCGCTGCGCGTATTTTTGGTGTGATCCCCACTGCTCATCGGCTATTTATGTCGCCACAGACTCCTCGCGCATGGAAGCCACGTCTAGAATTGTCGGTGCCGGGGCTCCGGCCAAATGCAAGAAGGTGTCACTCTGTAGTGTGGTTTGATCGCGTGCGAAATGGCGACGCTGCCATCCAAGACTAGCCCGACCGCGCAGCGCATGAAGTCCGGCACGCCTGCTGCGCCCGTCGACTACTCGTTCATGGGTCTGGCGTCGCTTTCAGGTACGCACCTTCACGTCGAATGTGTGGATGTTGGAACCTGTGCAAGCTTACCACTGCATGTGGAATGCGGAACGATGTAGAAATGCAGCAGCACGACCCGGTCGGCGGCAAGAAGAAGTCGAGCTCGGACGCGACATCATCGACGCGCTCCGTCCCTGTGTCACTGCGTGCAAACAACAACAAGATCACGCATCTGGACGACATGAAGGAGGCGGTGCACGCCATCTTCGACGACCCTAGCAAGCTCCAGTGGCTGGACCTCTCGGGCAACGCTCTGTCCAGCATTCCGCCGACCGCGTTCGCCGATTATCCGGAGCTGTTCACGCTGCACCTGCACGGCAACGGCCTGAGCAAGTACACGGACGTTGACAACCTCGCGCGTCATCTGCCCAACCTCCACGCGCTGACATTACACGGGAACCCATTGGAGGAGAAGAAACACTTCCGGAACTACGTGATCGCGGCATTTCCCAAGCTGTCGCAGCTCAATTTTAGCTGCGTGACGCGCGGCGACCGCGAGCGCGCCGAGACGTGGGCCAGCATCTACAAAAAGGCTCGTCGTGGCGGAAAGGGCGACCAGGACGGCGGTCTTTAACAACGAACACCAACATGTACGCAAGATCCACTCGCTGTGTTCCCTTTTGTATCGCTACAGTCCTGAAACATGGACTGCCCAAGTCCCCACCGAAATCAAAAGTAAACATGTGTCTAAAGCCCCCACCAAAAGTCAAATAAGCATGTGTCCACGTTGAGTTGAATAGTGCACGACTTGACGAAATTTCAACCAATCAAGACACTGCATTAGTGAACCGCCACAACAAATTGCTTCCAATGTAACCCTTGATATAGAATACCGGTTAGATACCGGTATTCTATATAAAAGGATTTCTATCAGAGAAAAGAGCTCAACGGGCACCATTTTGGTCTTGGAAGCTCCCGCGTCAAGCCGAAGCCTCCGCCGCTTCCTTCGCTGCGTCCTTGCGCCTCCCTGACGGTCGGCGCAGGGTCCAAGGCTTTGCCGCGTGGTTGTCCAGGGGCAGCCGCAACGATTTCCTTCGCGCTTGCGGCGGTGCTCTTCGGCGCGGCGCTGTACATCTCGTACGCACGCCGGAGGCTGAACGCGCTGCTGCTCGAGTGCGCCGTGCTCGTGGCCGTGCTGCTCGAGGAGACTGCGCTCGCGGACGCCTTCCAGCACTAATTGAGGATATACCAGGGGAAGAAAGCGCGTGCAGGATGGACACGACGCTCAAGGAGACCGAGTTCGACATCGTGTTGGTCGGCACCGGCATGGCTGAGGCCATCCTCGCCGGGTGAGGACTGCTGTGCTGATGGAAGAGACCGCTGCTTGCGCTAACGGAGTAGTGAACGTGTTACTGTGGGTGTTAGGGCGCTCGCTCGCGCTGGCAAGAAGGTGCTCCACCTCGACCAGGTGCGGCTTTCCGACCTCTTCCTTCCCCTATTGGTGCCTGAAGGTTGCTAACCCAAACACGACTCCTCTGGTGATGACCCTGCGTCTTCGCTCGACAGAACGACTACTACGGTAGCAACTATGCGTCGTTCTCGCTGTCACTTTTCCGTCGATGGACCCAGAACGAGAGCAGCTCGCCGCGCAACTTTGTCGACGAAGCCGACCAGATTGTGGACACGGATTCCAGTCCTTCGCAGAATGCTACCGAAGGAGGAGAGGAAAAAGGCGCGCACGTGGTGATTCCAATGAAGAGTTCGTTTCACTGCGACTTGTTGGAAGAAGCCTTCGTCGATGACGCCGCGCGCGAGAAGTTATTGCCACAGTCGTCCGCGTTCAGCATAGACATCAACCCGCGGCTGCTGCTCGCGTCCGAGGAGCTCGTCGAAGTGCTCATCACGTCGGGCGTCGGGCGGTATCTCGAGTTCGCCGCGATCGAAAACACGTACGTGCTGCTGTCCAAGTCGGAGTCGTCAGCGACCGCCTCGAAGCTGGTGGAAGACGCCGTTTGGGAAGTGCCGTGCTCCAAGAAGGACGTGTTTCAAAGCAAGCTACTCAGCATGGTCGAGAAGCGCCAGCTCATGAAGTTCCTGCAGTTCGTCGCGGACTATGGCGAGACGCATATCAAGCACGAGGACGTGACGACCAAGAACGAGCGCTCGCTGGCGCTTGGGCGAGCGCTGCAGCGACCGCAAAACAAGGCCAGCCAGGTCACGAGCGACGACATCTCGTCGTACCTCGACGGTCCATTCCAAGAGTTGCTCGAGCGTCACTTCAAGTTGTCGCCGAAGCTGCAGCAGGTTGTTGTGTACTGCGTCGCACTTGCCAGTTTTCCGGTCGAGAAGGAAAAGAATCAGGAGCACCACCAGCAAATGACGGCGCGCGACGGTCTCGCCGCGGTCTACCGCTACGTGTCGTCGATTGGCCGGTTCACGGGCACGGCGTTCCTGGTGCCGCTCTATGGCGTCAGTGAGATCGCGCAGAGCTTCTGTCGCCTGTGCGCTGTCTACGGAGGAATTTACGTGCTGCGCGCGCCGATCGACGGCTTTGTAGTCGACTCGCAGTCGCAAAACGTTGTTGGTATCCGTTGTACGGATGGTGGCATGGTGCGAGCCAGGCAGGCGGTCGTCGTCAACGGGAGCTACTTGGAGTGCCTCAAGTTGTGGAAACACCTCTCAAGTGATGAGCGCAATGATGAAGCCAATGAAGGTGAAGCGTCGAGTCCAGCGCACGGCAAGGTGCTACGTGGCGTGTTCTTGTTGAATGCCAGCCTGCGCGACTCAAAGAGCCGCATCATCCTGGCCATTCCGCCCCATGACCCCAAGCTGAAGAACCCGTTCGCAGTTCAAGTCGTGCAAGCGGACTATGGCGTGTACGTGTGTCCGCAGGGGTACTACCTGGTGCACGTGTCGATGCCGCTGCCGTCCGAATGGTCCGATGACAACGACAAGCAGCGTGCGTTCATGCTGACGGTGATGGAGGAACTGACCAACAGTGCGCTCGCGCAGCAGGTGACAAGGAAGAAGGACAAGGGTGATGGCGACGCTCGCGAGAGAAACGCCGGTGTATCACCTAATGGTACCACGAGCGAGTCAAATGCAAAAGCGTCGACTGAATTGAGTGCTGAGGTCCCGACAACGCTTCCCGAAGCAGCACTGCCACCCCAGCAGGGGTGGAAGAAGCTGGTGGTGTGGCATACGATCTTCACCATGAACCACTTGACCGCCAGTGACGCGTCGGTCGCCTCGCAGCGAAGTAGATCAAGCAGCAGCGGTCCTGGACGTGAGGGTGAGTCGACTGCTGCTGCAGCCACTGCGTCACTGTCCGTCTCGTTCCCTGGCTTACCAGGGAATGTCTGGGTGTGCGAGACCGCGTCGAGTGATGCCCCAGTCGCTTCCAATGCGACTGAGATGACACGTCGACTGCCGGTGCACCCGCTGGAGACGCACTTGGAGAGCGCAAGTGCGAATGCGCGCGCCATTTTCGAGCAGCTCTGCCCCGGCGAGGCGTTCCTCCCTAAGAGCGCGAGCGCCGAGCAGGCGGAGCAGGAGGAGCTCGCGGGCGAAGAGGACGCGGTGCTCGAGGCCGCGCAGAAGCTTGCACAAACCACCGCGCTGACTGTCCCCACCGCTTCCACCGGAGATGAAGAAGGTTCTTCGCCGTCTCCTTCCCTAGAAGAGCCAGCTGCAACGACTGCAAGTGACGTTGCGCATTCGTCGTAGAGGGGAACGCGTTGCGCATCGTCGGGATCTGGATCGACTGTATCTGAGATGTCATCCAAGAAGTACGACGATTGCTAATGACGCGTTCTCCCATCGGAGTGGAACCATCGACTTGGGAACCGACTTTATAGACAGAGGGGAGAAGGAGAAGAGAGGAGGAGATGCCATGGTGCGTCCTTGATGGACCAGGTGATGCTGTAAAGGGACGCGAGCGGATCAGTCAGGACCACCTGAATACAGTTCATTGATGCTCTTGAAGCCGCGCTGTTGAGCCGTAAACTCCATGAGCGCTGTACACTTGCACAGTGGCACATTGTTTGCATTTCCGACTGCATTCGCAACTTGAGACTCCGCATCCTCTTCCCATGGAGCAACAGTCCTACGTGACGATCTGTACCTGATATCATGTATGCACTTGCAAGTGGCGTGGGACCCACACCGAGTCACCTCCAAAGACCCAGCGGTGTCAACACTAACGTAGTCTCGAATCCCATTGACAGCATCCTAAGGTGTTCGCAGCAGTGCATCGCTATTATGGTGATCGGGTTCCTCTGGGCCTCCAGTAACCTTCCTGCAGCACTTCATTCTCGGGACCCGTCCATCATGCTAACAACTGATGGCAGCTCATGCAGCAAAGCCCGCGACAGCCCCACACGCCACCGTAAAACCGTAAGATCTTGGCGATCGTCATGCGCGTCGCAGCTCACGAGCCGATCAGCCAGCAAAGGCATCGTGCACGCTGGTCACTATCATTTCATTGACGCACTTGAACCGTACTCATGCTAGTCATGCTTTCAGTGCTTCCACACCGGGGCTCATGGTGAGCGGCGAGTGATGGATGAGCTGGCATGTGTTGCTCATCCCGACATCATAAAGTAGCAGCATGGGCATGAGCATCACAATTCCATGCAGGAATATTAATGATATGAGCATACGCATGAGCATGCAGGGAGGTGAAATAGTCATCAAATTTTCTTTATTGTTATGGTGGTGTAAATTTAGCTTGTAGACTGTATCTTAGATATCTTCGCGCACTGAGCAGATGGAACCGACTAGTTGCTGTTCACGTTGAACTGGAAGTTCGCTTATGTAATTTACCGTGCTTTTCTGAAATTTATGACGTGAAGCTTTCTTCCCCTTCCCCACCTCACCAAATCATTTTGAATTTGAAATCTAAAAAAGAAAAAAAAAAAAAAGAAACAACACGTGGTCAAAGTTCTGGGTATATATGTGTTACTGGCTTCAGTTTTTTTGGTCCACCCTGTTTCCAGGCAAATTTTATTATTCTTTTTGCAATATTTTTTTTTTTGCCAGAATGTAAATTTACATGCTTTTCTTGTGTCTGCCACCACTGAAATTTACCGGACCGTAAATTACACTACTTTGTGTGACACCAATGGCTGTCCGTCGTTTTCAATACAAATAGCAAGTACTGATGGCAGACGAGCCTTCTCTCTTCTTCTCCCTCTCTTCCCCCCCTTTCCGCAACCTCACACGCCCCTCCACTCTCTTCCATCCTAGACGTCTTTACACAGACAAGTGTCTGTTGCAGACACGGAAGTGTAGTATACTACCATACAAAGTTCTCCGACTGGAAAGGTATGTCTTCTGTTTATTATATGTATGTAAATGCATTTCGATAGTTTCTGACATCATATTAAAGTGAGTGTGTGTGTGTGTGGGGGGGGGGGGGGGGGGGGGGG
>JAASGW010000540.1:0-21504 GCA_023334395.1 Phytopythium sindhum | reverse complement strand
CAGCGCGATCGCCGTGCTCTTGCCGCTCCCACTTGCACCCACAAGCGCCACGGTCTGACCACTGTGGACGGTCAGGTTGTATTTCGAGTAGACGGCCTTGTCCGGACGAGCTGGGTACGCGAACGAGACGTTCTCGAACGTGATTTCTCCGCGAAAATTTCGATCCTCGAGGGTAGCTCCTGTAGTAGCCGTCGCATCAATTGCTGGCTCGCGGTCAATCGTGGAAAAGATATCACGCGCTGCTCGCTGCGCCTGGGCTTTCCCGGTCTGGTTTTGCGCCGAGGAGCCGACTGCGATCGTACTCATCATGATGACCACTAGCACCATGGTCAGGTCGGAGAAGGCGACGTAGTTCTTGGAGACCAAAAGCCCGCCGAGCCAGAGCAGGAAGCCCAGGTTCCAGAACACCACTCCCTGTGCGACGCCGAAGTTCAGCCCTGCGATCATCCCTGCGCGAGCATCCATCTTCCTAGATGTCTGAAGGAGTGCAGCATAACGCTTGCTCAAGACTGACTCAAGGCTGAACGCCGCGGTCGTCCGGATCGAGCTAACGCCTTCGCTGAACACACCAGCAGCCTCTGTATCCGCGTCATTGCTCTCCTTGTTGTGGAGCGTGCCGTGCAGCGACTTCATCTGCATGTACTCGCTGAAGATGAAGACCGGCAGCGTGGCGAAGACTCCGAGCGTGATCTCCCAGCTGTGGTACAGTGAAATCGCTAGCGCGATGCCGAGCGTTGCCACGTTCACCAGAGTCTGGTTGAGGAGATCAGACGTTGCGGACTGGAGCAGTGTCGAGTCCGTAGCAAGACGGGCGACCAGCGCACCAGAAAAGCTTGAGGGCGAGTCAAACCACGCGATATCTTGGCGCAGCATCGAGCGGAACGTGGAGTTTCGGACGCGCGAGATGAGGCGCTGAGCGACGACGCCGAAGCCAAAGTGCTGCACAGTGTGGGAGACTCCGAAAAGCACGCCAAGGATGATGAAAGCCCACGTCCAGGTCATCGCGTGGGACATCATCTCATCCTTGTCGTAGTCGTAGCGGTAGAAGAGCACGGCGAGATTGGCCAGGATCACGCCCCAAGCCGGGTAGATTGCGCTGTTGACGAGCGCGCCGATACTTCCGAGCAGCAGGAACTTCCACTCCAGAAGTGTCATGGACCACACTCTTCGCGTGGGCATTGGTGGCAGTTCTTCGTCTGCATCTTTGTCATCGGAAGAACGGTCCGTATCCTTGTCGTCTTTGTGGATACGGTCGCTGGTGGAAAAATTTGGATGACGTCCGGGGCTTAGCGAGCAACTGGATACAGCAATGGCCGATCGATCACTCTCACTTGGCGTCATGGTAGCGACTGGTGCTCCCTCTGTTGTTGTTCCTGGGGAGGATGCTGCGCCACTTTGAGCAGCAGAAGTGCTCTCTTGGGCACTCACCAGTCGTCGGTAGTGGCCGCCGTCAATTATCATGAGCTCGTCGTGCGACCCGATCTCCACGATGGTGCCGTTGTGATGGACCGCTATCCTAGACGCGTTTCGGACCGTCGACAGGCGATGAGCAACGATGATGGTCGTGCGCTTCGAGCCGCTCTCGGATGCGAGCAGTGCGTCAAACGACTGTTGTACAACCTTCTCGCTCGCAGCGTCCAACGCGCTTGTGGCCTCGTCCAGCAGTAACACGCTCGGGTTCTTGACGAGTGCGCGAGCGATTGCGATGCGTTGCTTCTGTCCGCCAGATATCTGCGCGCCGCGCTCGCCCACTAGCGTCTCGAATTTGTTGGGAAACTCCATGATGAAGTCGTAGGCGTTGGCCATCCTCGCTGCCTCCATGACCTCACCATCCGTCGCATCCGGGCGGCCGTGGCGTATATTCTCGAGGATCGACGCCGAGAGCAGCACTGGTTCCTGCCCAACAAATCCAATCTGCTGTCGAAGCCACTTGACGTTCAGCTCCCGGATATCGTGGCCGTCTAGCAACACGCAGCCCGCAATTGGATCGTAGAACCGCTCGAGCAAGCTGATGATGGTGCTCTTGCCACTCCCGCTCGGTCCCACAAGCGCTACTGTCTCGCCTGCTCGGATTGTCAGTGAGTAACTACGGCAGACCGACACCTCGGGTCGGGATGGGTACGCAAACATCACATTCCGGAATTCCACGTCGCCCTTCACGCTTGCTAGCATCTTGCCACTTGTAGTGGTCGGATCGATGCGTGAGGGTTCATCGATCACCGCGAACACGCTGGCAGCTGCAGTTCGAGCCACTGTGATCGCCTGTAGGCATGGCGCACCCTGTCCGAGCGCCATTGCTGCTGCCATGACGGAGAAGAACACGGTGATGACGCGTCCGCCATCGTAGCAGCCCCACGCACTGGCCTGGCACTTCTCAAGACCGCCGTCCACGAGCTGGTCGTTCGCGATCTTCCACGACCCGAAGTACATGGCGCCCGCGTAGGCGCAGAACGTGGTGAAGAACATGAGGCCGGTGCCCCATCCGACCGCGACGCTCTTCTGAATCCCAGCGCGCGCAGACTGCTCCTGTGCTTGCGCGTACTTGAGCTGAAAGTGCTCCATGGCGTTCAGTGTGTGCACCGTTCGAATATTCCCGAGTGCTTCCTCCGCGACGGCGCCTGCTTGGCTGTAAGATTCGAGACTTGATTTGGTGGCGTGTGCGAGCATTTTGGTCGCGAGGTAGATGCTCGCGGCTACCGCCGGCATGCATGCCAGCAGCAGGAGTGCGAGCTCCCAACCCCTCCATATGCCGATCGCGACGCCCGACACCGCCATGGACAAGAACCGGATCACGTCTCCCATCCGACAGCCAAGCGCTTCTTGAATCGTCACGGCGGCGGAGGCAACTCGCGTCGCGAGCTCGCGTGATTCGTGGACGTCGAACCAGCCAATGTCCTTGGCGAGGACAGCGGCGACGTAAGCGCTGCGTAGACGTTTTGCCTGATGCGCTCCGGCGATAGACCAGCAGGTCATTTGGAGCACTCCGCAGACCAGCACGATGAACCCGACGAGCACAAAGTCGAGGGCGACGCGGTTGACGCTCGCTCGCATCTCGGCGTTCAATACCGTCGCTCTGCCGGGGTCAAACGCGTTGAGCACGTTGCCGAAGAGCAGCACCTGCAGCGGCTCAGACATGCCCGCTCCCAGTCCACCGAGCGTCCCGACGGCGATCAGGACGCGGTCCTTCGCGTCTGCGTACCGGAAAAGTGCACCGAGGGGCACCGCCGCCGTCTCACCTTGGCCCAATGTGTCCTTGTCTCTGTAGTCGCTTGTAGCCCACCGATCGTCCTCCGCAGCTCGAGTTGGCGTCTCCGCCAGCACATAGCGATTGGCGTCATCGTCCTGCTGCATCTATCTATCGATCAACACTAACACTAGCGGGCCTAAGAGGCTGGTGGGATGGAGAAGAGCAGTCGAAATGGAGGAGAATTTATGGTGAATGGTGTCTATCGGGTTGGCTCATAGGCACCGCGGCGGTGAGACTAGAGGCGGCAGCGAACGGCGTTGCACTGGGTATCGTGAGTTTATACTGAAAGTCTGTATGGACTAAGTCGAAGTGGTCTCAAAAATGAGATCTGCGGCGTGCCCATCCCCAGGGGGTGGGCGAGTTTTGGTTCACTTAGCCGTTTCGTCACAGCGCATAGTGCCCAGGTTAGTTTTTCCTGCACATGCTGAAGAAAGTATGCGATTATTTTGAACTGATCGGTTTGACTAACACTACAGATAAAATTCTGGGCAATAGCGTGCTACTTCGACAGTTTCTGGTGATACAGGTCGCCTTGACGCTATTGTCAGATTGCAGGCAGCACAGTTCCTGTGCCTCCAAGTCGGCCCATGTAAACCTTACATGTTGTGCACCGCTCACTACACTCAACGCTCATCATGTACTGTGCAATACCATCGCAAATCCGCCTACATGTGGTGGTGTGTGATGGCGTTGATCTGTCTGCATCAAATGCTGCACGCGTTCGGCTGGAGGTGCGACCCGACAGTGGAGTGATTCTACTCGTGGTGGCGCTGGTGGCGCTGCATTCACCCCCCGTGGAGACCACAGTGGACCTCTGAATGGAGCTCAATGAAGTTCATGAGTTGATATGTGACTTGTGATGTCACAAGTACAGTATGTACCGATCTATACCGCTGCTCCCATCACCAGGTTAGACGCGCAATGGGTCAGCACCACATCCACAACCGGCCGCCGTCGGTCGTGGCTCTATCGACGACGTCCCATGCTGTCATGGTCGTCATTGCATGATCTAACATAAAGTTTCCTTTGCAAGAAGATGGCGTGGTGATCAACATGAGGAACAAGCTCTCTCGTCAAGCAGTTATACACCACACATGCGCACTATGACCTCCTAGACGAGGATGCCTGGCTGGCTTGCGTACTTGGCTCGGTGCGCCGCCGACTCGGGTGTGCAATCCCCTTCGTTGTAGTTGCTGGGCGTGCCGGCCTTCCCGTCGTAGCCGCTCCAGATGTGCTTGCAGCCGCTGTCGTAGCTGCTGAGCGGCGTGACGACGAATTCTAGCCCGCAGTCTGGTCTGTGCTCGTCGTTACTGCAGCCGTCGTCATCGCACCGGCGCGCATCCAGAACCCGCGCGAGTTGCAGCTGCGTAGCGGCTCCAGCCGCGAACAGGATCAAAAAGCCGAGGAGGTAGCCCCACCACGTCCCCGGGAAGGCGTGCTGCCAGCTGATGCCCGCGGCTTGGTCCTTCCAGAACTCCTTGAGCCCTCGGGCGTTGGGGAACCCGCCCGCAAAGTAGCCGACGGCGTATATGATCAAACCTGCGCCCGTCCAGCTCGTGGTGGCAACGAACACGAAGCTGACGCTGCTCCAGGCCACGACACCGCCGGTCGCGCCGCAAATGATGCAGAGCACGACGAGCACCATGATGGGCTCGTTCGAGTCGAGCGGCCGGCCGACGAAGATGAAGAGCACGTAGGCGAGTACGGCGCCCGCCGCGACGCCCACTAACGCCACGCCGATGCGATAAACGGAGATCACGACCGCCCCGAAGATGATGCCGCCGGTGAGGAAGCTGCTCCACGATGCGATGACCGCATACGACCAGTCCACGAGCGCGCTGTCCACGAGCGTGGCGAACGCGTAGCCGCCGAGGATGAAGGCCTCGATGAAGACGATCGGCTTGACAAAACGAGACCCCGCGAGCGCGAAGAAGCAGCCGAGCAGCAGCATGACCGCCGCTACCAGCGCGGGACTCTGAGAGATAGCGTCCGAGCCGCTTACGTCGTCCAGCACGCCCGTGAGCGTGTTGGCCGATGCGGTGGGATCCACCGTGTCATTGATGGAGGAGGAGGAAGCTGAAGAAGACGAGGACGTGGGGGATGCGAAAGCTGGCAGCCACAGCATCGTCAACGCCGTTAACACCACCACAAGCAGTCGGCGAGCCTTCATCTTCGGTCACGATGCGCTGTCTCCTCGTTTTCAGAACTGGGGCGGGTGCTCCGCCGCCAAGTTGCGAGCCAAACACGCAGCGAAACCGCATGAACACCATGGAGAAACACGCACAGGTGGAAGAGGAGGAAGGAGACGCCGAGAGGCCGCGGCAGACGAGCGCTAGGCGCAGAGCGACGTGGAGATGAGAAGACCGCGAGCCGCTCTTGTCCGTCCATTTTTGGACTCGCGCCGACGCTTTGCTAGACCATTGCAGCCTCCTCCTCCGCGTCCTTCTCCTGCGCGAATCTGCGTCTCTGCCGACTGCGGCATCCTCACGAGTTCGTTCATACGAATGGATCTCTTCATGGTTGTCATGAACGAGCGCGTTCTATTCTTTGCGCCATCTCCAGTGCATCTCCATCTCCATCGCTCTCTGCCTCACGTCGGCTAGCGGCTTCTAGGCTTGCTTGTCGTTTGCCTTCGCCACTAACAGTCTCGCCCATTCGCTCAACTACTCTAGGAGCACGCGGTCGTGACTTCACCTCCTGTCGCTGCCGCTTCTTCCGGCCGGTGATCCGCTCTGTACCATGTCCGCTCCAACACGAACTGCGCGACGGCGCCCACGACCGCGAGCGCCACGAACGCGGCGAAGAAACCCCGCCAGGAGTTGGGCACCGCGTCGATCCAGGACCCGCGCAGCTTGGCCCTCGCCCAGAACTTGACCAGCTCGAAGGTGGTGGGGAACCCACCGGTGAAGAACGCGACGCCGAGCAGCACGAGCGCCGAGCCCGCGACGCTGGTCGGGACGATGACGAGCGCCGGGTGCGGCTCCTTCCAGCCGGTCGCGAGGACGCCGAAGGTCGCGCCCAGCACGATCGCGAGCAGGACGAAGTGGTCCCACGCCAGGTGCACGATCAACGCGACGACGACGCCCGAGAAGCCGCCGATCAGCGCGAACGCGATGCGCTGGTGGAAGCCCGAGGCGACGGCGCCGATGGCGCAGCCGCAGGTGAAGAACCCCGCCCAGGACGCGAGCGCCGCGAGCGCAGGAGATACGCTGGAGACTCTAGGCGACGAGAAGAATGCGTCGCTTTCTTTTGTGAGCGCCGCGTCGATCACGCCGCTCGCCATGGCGAAGCCCCCGCCGAGGAGCGCGCCGAGGAACACGCACGCGCGGAGGTAGCGGCGGCCCGCGAACATGAGTACCAGCCCCAGCAGGACGATCGCCAGCGCGACGACCGTCGACGTGAACGTGATGGTGGCGTCCCCAAAGGCGTCGAACGCGGCCGAAACAGTGCCGTCGGCGCCCACGAGCGGCTGGAAGCATGCCGCCGCCGCGTACAAGGCGAGCAGAGACCGCATGGTTGTGACAACTAGTCCTATCGATAAGTGACGAGGGAATGCGTCAGTGGGACGCCACGCTGCTGGATCATCTTTGAGGCATGCGCAAAGAAAGACTCGCGGCCGTACGTTGAGGGTGGAGAGTCTCTGCCCACCTCCATCACCCCGTCCATAGTGAGCGGCCAGCGATGGCTTTCAAGCCTTTACAGGGGGAGAATATCAGTCGAGGAGATGAGATGCGGGAGCTGAGCTTGTCATCCATATTCCACGGCACCACCTTTCGTGGTGATGCGCCTCAGTGTCTCAAGTGATCAATGGAAGTCCTTCAACAAACTTCATCAATGATACTCATGGTCCTTTCGTCGTATTACCAGCAGTGCGTACGATCTAGAGCTGAGGTCCTGGTCACGACTTCCAGGTGGAGCTCTTGGAGGCCGAGAACTCGAAGGGGAAGAGCGGCGCGCGGGGCACGGCGCGCATGCCGCGGCACGAGTGTACGGCGATCTTGGCGTCGCGCAGCGTCTGCAGCGCGGCATCCGTGCCATCAAGGTCGACGGCCGTGACTGCGAGCCAGCCGAAGCCCGGCAGCTCGATCTCGACGACCGTCGTGCGCTTGGGCTTCTTGGGGTTCTTGGACTTGCGCTCCACGTCGCCCGTCAGGTAGTCACGAAGGTGCACGTGCTGCGCGAACTTGAGCGGGCCCGTGAAGCTCATGGCGTCCAGCCCGCGCGGAGGCGACAGCAGGCCACCCGCATGCTTGACAAACGTCTCGTCCGCGGCTACGAGAAGAAACACAAGTCAGACAACACTGGTGATCGACCTCTTGAGAAGGGTGAAGGACGTACTGTCGGTCTTGGTGAGGTGACCAGGCAGCACGCCGAACCACGAGAGCAGCAGCAGGTTCTTGTCCTTGTCCGTGGTCTGATGGGACCTCGTCTCGTAGTCGAAGCGGATGAGGCCACCGAGGAAGAGGCTGCGTCCCGGACTCACGCGGAACGTAGTGACCTGTCGGCACGACACAACGATGTCAGTCTATGTGATGAAGATGTTGAGTCAAAACAACCGGATCAAGAAATAGACGAACCGAGAGCTGCTTGGTCGGGAAGACGTTGGTGAGTCGAGCGGAGCCATCGAGCGCGAGCACCTCGACGAGCCGCTGGCGCTCGACGTCCGTGATGAGGCCGGGCGTGTCGAGGATGTTGAAAACCTCGTTCTTGAGCATCACGGGCAGGTGCTGCACCGCGAGCGTCGTGCCCGGGAGCGGAGAGGTGGTCATCTCGCGCCCTTCTTCACCGCTTTCCTCGACCATCTCGGGGTCTTCGCCAGGCGCCACGTACAAATCCGACGCCGTCTGGTCCTCCGACTGAGCAGCAGGCTGCTCAATTTCTACGTCGGACGCGTCCAGGTTGAGCAGCTGGCGCGCATTCTCGTCCTGCAGCTCGTCGAGCGTGACCTCCGCGAGCTTCATGTACTTGCGGTGGTTGTGCTGCCACTTCCGTTCGACGAGGAAGTTGAGGAACGAGTTCAGGAAGGTCGACTTGCCCACGTTGGCGGCGCCCACGACGCAGATGTCGCGGCCCTTGCGGTGCTTCTTGACGTCGTCCATGATCTCGCGCATGCCGATGCCCTTCATGGCACTCACAAGGTAGATGGCCACGATGTTGTCGATACCCGCGGCGGTGGCCTCAGCCTTGATGCGGCGCATGAGCCGGCGGATCCCCGACTTCTGCGGGATCAGGTCGCCCTTGTTGACCACGAGCATGACGGGCTTGTTGCCGAACACGTGGCGCGCCTTGGGCAGCAGGCTGCCCGAGATGTCGAGGATGTCGACGAGCTGGATCATGAGCAGGTCCTTGGCGCGCAGCTCCATCACGCGGCGCTCGTATTCGCGGTACGGCAGCTTGGCGTCCGAGATCTTGCCGTACTGCTTCATCTGGAAGCAGCGCTCGCAGCACAGCTTCTTGAGCTCGCGCACATCGTAGATGTTGCCCAGCAGCTTCTTGGGCAGGTAGCCCACGGCCTTGGGGTCCTCGTGCTGCAGCTCGATGCCGCAGCCGCTGCACGCCCAGTGCTCCATGAGCGCCACGTGGCTCAGCACGCGCTCCACACCCAGCGGCTCGTCCCTGCTACTCGGAGAAGAAGACGACGGTGAGGTTGACAGAGCAGCAACGCCGCCAGTGTGAGCGTGAGGATGATGACAGCAGCCCGGCGAGCAGCGATGCGCATGGAGTGCCGGCGCCACGAGGTCGTTGCGAGCAGTGGACAGCCAGGACGCGCCTTGAACTCCCACCGGCGGGTGGAAGTGGTGCTGCAGAGGCTGGTTCTGGTGCTGGGCAGCCGCGCGGGACAGCAGCGCGGTCGTACGCGAGCGCAGCGCGCGGCGCGCCGAAGGCATGGACAGCATCATGGTGGATGATGAAGGTGATGTGGAACTTGCTGTGCTGGTGATGGCCAACCAACGGGTTACAGATTACAGCATTGGGGTACAACATAGCGGTTACACTATAACCGATATTTTAGACCATTTTCGACTTTTTTTTACAGCAATTATGTGCATTGTTTTGGCAAAATATTTGGGTTACGCATATTATGAACATGTAACCCGAGACTAAAGTTGCTCAATTTGATCTTGAAGATCAATATTTGAGAGAGCATTCATAAAGATCATCACGCCGATGGCCATGGCCACTCCGTCGGGCGCCGCTTCCTTGCCGCTGCGGCGCGTGGGCTACGTGTTCGACGAGCGTTTCCTGTGGCACGAGACGTGGAGCATCGCATACTCGCCGCTGATGCAGCCGTTCCGCCACTGGGAGTCGCCCGAGACCAAGCGCCGCTTCCACTCGCTGCTCGCCGTCTCGGGGCTACTGGCCAAGCTCCACGTGCTCCCGAGCGTCTCCCCTGCCTCTCGGGAGCATGTCCAGCGCGTGCACACGGCCGAGTACGTGTCCCGCATCGAGCGCGAGTCGCAGCGCGAGGAAGGCGGCGACGCCGGCGAGGAGGCACCGTTCTCCAAGTTCGCGTTCGACATCGCCAGTCTCTCGGCGGGCGGCGTGATCGCTGCGGCCGACGCCGTCATGGACGGAACAGTGGACGCTGCGTACGCGCTGACGCGTCCACCAGGTCACCATGCGGAGCTGGACCGCGGTATGGGCTTCTGCCTGTTCAACAACGTCGCGATCGCGGCACACCACGTACTGGACACGTACCCTGAGCGCGTCAAGCGCATCGCCATCGTCGACTACGACGTGCACCACGGGAACGGCACGCAGCGCGCCTTCTACGAGGACGACCGAGTGTTGTTCGTCTCAATTCACCAGGCCAACAACTACCCGGCCAACAGTGGAACCATAGCGGAGCGTGGAAGTCACAGCGGCGACGGACTGAACGTGAACGTGCCCTTGCCTCCAGGCTCGGGGTTTGGCGCGTACGAGTACGCGTTCCAACGCGTGGTCATCCCTGCGCTGCGAGCGTTTAAGCCTGACCTGATCTTTGTATCCTCGGGTTTCGACGCGAGCTACGCCGACCCGCTCGCTGCAATGATCCTCAGCAGTCGCGCGTTCCGCTTCATGGCTCGCGAGCTCATGAATGCCGCGCGCGACCTGTGCGACGGGAAGATCGTCTTCTGCCACGAAGGCGGCTACTCTGAGACGTACGTTCCATTCTGTGGCGCGGCTGTCGTCGAGGAGATGCTGGGCATACAGGACCCCAGTCGCCAGATTGAGGACCCGTTCCTCGCCGAGGCCGAGCGGTGGGAGTACCAGGGGCTGCAGAGCCACCAGCGAGATGTGATCGACCGAGTCGTCAACGCGTTTTCCTCGCTGATTGCTTGAAGATAGTGCACGTGGAACAGCACACGATTGAGGCGATGATCAGCGTAAAATATACTACGGACTGGTATTCACAAGACATCAGTGAGTTTGTCCCAGCGACGTCGCTAGGACTTCGGTGTTTGCCTCGAAGTCGGCCACTAACGCGTCCAATTTGCTGAGTGTTGACCGGTCGTAGCGCTCCCACTGCTCAACACTTCCACGCACATAGTCCTGCTGCGTCATCAGCGTCTCGATCAGCAACGGCAAGTACGGGTTTTGGCGCGTCGTTCCTTCCTGGTGCGCGCGCTGGAACGACTTAAAAACCTGCGCAACTGCGACCATGGGTTGCAGTGTGTTCTCGTGAATCCACGCCAGCTTCTTGCGGCCCAGCCGATCGACGCTTCGGACTAAATCTCGCGCCGCATCCGCCTGCGTCTTCCATGCGTTCTTCCAGTACTCAGCCTCTCTCCTGCACGCCTTGGCGTCATTCTCGACGGACGCGTAGCATGCCTGGAGCTGCTTCAGCATTAGTTTGACGTGCTTGTCGCGTTCTCTCACGTTCGCAGCGTTTGTTGGTCCGAGCGCCTTGATAATCTGGGGCACCGTCATCTTCATCCCCTGCTCAATGAACGGAAGCCTGTCCGAGTCGAACGACAGCGAAGCCGACGGTGTGGCCACGACAACACCGAACGCTCCGACATCCAGCAGGAGATCTTTAACGGAGGAAACCAAGTCGGCAACAGCAGCGATCGTGGCGTCTTGCTCCTCGACCGACTGTGCAATGATCCTGGGTGGGAGTGCGCTTTGGAGTACTCGCGCTGAAAACTCTTCCAGGTCTCGAGCGACTTTCGCAAGCTGGACCTCCAGAATCTTGAGCCGATTGGGTTTGAGTTGCCGCAGCGACGCGCGATCACTACCATACAGCTCGCTCATCGAAAGACTCGTCTGGTTGTCGCAGAGGAAGCCCGACGCACGGTCCCCGACACGAAGTTTCGACTCGTACGTGGCGTTCACAGCAGTCGACGAGACGTAGATTTGCTCTTCGACGCGAGAGAGCTCCGTCATGAGCCGCTGCGGCGCTGCGAACATCCACTTGGCTGGCTCCGAGTTGCCTGATTCCTTTCTTGACGCCGCTCGTTCGTCTGCTCCAGCCGCTGCGGCGTTCTGTTGGGCAGCTTCAATGACGTCTCGCCAGTGATGCAGCGCCGACACTAAGCTCGCTTCGGCCTGTTGGCAGCCGACCATCGCGTCTTGCAGGAGACTAACCTGTCGCTGCAGCTGGACATTTTGCGCCTGTAGGAGTCGCATTCTTCGCACGTCGAATGCTGTAACGGACTCGCCGTCTTTGTTCCCGTCGGTACCCTGCAATATCGCCACTAGCGACTCCAAATGGTCGATCTCCTCCCGTAGCTTGGCGTTCTCCTCCGATAGAGCCGCGTTCTCGTGCTGGAGTACCTGTAGCTGGCTCTTCTTGAACTTGGCCGCAAAGCCCGAGGATTGCTTCACTGGCACCGTGCGCTCGATCGTAACACCCGGTCCGGTCAAGGAGCTGGGGTCTCTCCTGGCAGGTATCTCCTGGTTGCTGTTGAGGTCATCGTCTCTCGCACTAGGAGACGAGGTGGATGTGTCGAAGTTCCAGTCGTCGCTCGGTACGTCGGAGTTGGCGCTTGGCCGCTTGGAAGGGACTCGTCTTGCCCGGTCCAACGCACCACTCACACGGGTTAGTCTTGTGTTGCGGTTATTATTCTTCTCGTACAGATCGATTTTCGATCCTCCGTAAGCCAACGCATTCTCTGGCTCCTCCTCGTCATCCCCGCGCGCACTGCTGCTGTCACTGTGCTGCCGAGAGCGTTGCCGTCTCAGCCCACCAGTCGCCTCGCCATCAGCTTCATTATTCCCTCGGCTAGAGATGCGTCGAGACGACTTGATCCGAGTGAGCAGCAGACGAAAGGCCTGCGCGCAGCAGTCCTTGTCGAACAGCAGCTTCTGCCAGGTGATCACTGTCGGCGCGCCCAGCCGCTGCATCATGCCGGCCACGCACTTGTGTTATAATCGACCATATTTGAGTGAATCAGCTGTGAACGCACCGCGAGCTCCGAGGCCACGATCTGCATAAAGTCCGAGCGGAAGCTGTCCTCCTTCTTACGAATGGCCTCACGGTCGCTGCGATAGGGCACCAGCAACGCAGTTAGCACCATCAGGTCACACACAGCAATACCCAAGATGCACGTGGAAGCGATCGTCCTACATGGAATCGGCCAGCTTCTCAGTCTTGCGCTCGAGCTTCCGGTCCTTCGTCATCGCCACTAGCTTGTCCGCGACCGGCGCCGACGACGCGTGCTTTCAACCAACACATATCGCAGCACAAGAAGTTGATAAGCCAGCTTCGGGTCTCGAGCAATGACTAGTTGTACCGCCAAACCTCTCGGAAGAGCGCGACGAACGCGAGCTCCTTGGTCTTCCACGCCAGGTCGCGCAGCTGCGACGGCGACTGCAGCAACCACAAGAGCAGCAGCGTCAACTCTCCGCCTCCACATCTTCGCTCTCTTATTGAGTTATCTCACGCACCACTTGGGCCAGCGCCGGCACCGCCGCAAGCTCCGCGTGCAGCCGCTCCGCCATCGTCCGCCTTCGTCCGTCTTCGACTCTCCCGAAGTGGTGCCTATTGCATCATTTTAAGATCAGAATCAGATGCGTCAGAGTCGTCTGAGTCCGAAAACCAACCTACACTTTTCGAAGTCACGGTACTCGCTTCAAGGTGGATCCTCTCGACCAGCACTCGGGGATCTCGTACTGTACCCGTCGTTCCCCAACGCCCTCCCACCTTTTACAGAAAAAATCTCGTGGTGATCCTTGCATTTTCCACGAATCAACCCATCTCAAACCGTCACAAACTCTTTTTATTGGTTTAAACCCAAACATAATCAATTCATTTACACGAATCACCACGCCTCAAATCCAAATTTGTTGCTTTGATTGGTGGAAATCCGACCATAGCTGTCCATCCTCCACCCGTTCCTCGGCTCCCCCTCGGCAGCAGTGCCCGCCCCGCCGAGCGCCACTCCATCTCCGGACGGGGAAAGAACAGCAAGCGACTCAAGCCAAGAGCGGCGAGAAAGGCGGCAGCAAATACAAGGGAAAGCATGAGCGGACTAGAGCAGCGCGTGGCGTCGCTGGAGCAGGGCGTGGCGCAGACGGAGGCGCGCGTGGCGGCGCTCGAGTCGCAAGTGGCGGCGCTGGACACGTCGTCGTCGGAGTGGCCGGCGGCGCGCATCCGCCAGACGTTCGTGGACTTTTTCGCACAGCAGAAGGAGCTGCCGCACACGTTCTACCCGTCGTGTCCCGTGGTGCCCCTGGACGACCCGACGCTGCTGTTCATCAACGCCGGCATGAACCAGTACAAGCCCATTTTCCTGGGCCAGGTGGACCCGTCGCACCCAATGGCCAAGCTCAAGCGCGCCGTCAACTCGCAGAAGTGCATCCGCGCCGGCGGCAAGCACAACGACCTGGACGACGTCGGCAAGGACGTGTACCACCACACGTTCTTCGAGATGCTCGGTAACTGGAGCTTCGGCGACTACTTCAAGAAGGAAGCCGTGCACATGTCGTTCACGCTGCTCACGGAGGTGTACGGCATCGACAAGAACCGCCTGTACGCGACCTACTTCGGCGGCGACGAGAAACAGGGCCTGCCCTCGGACGAGGAGACGCGCCAGATCTGGCTGCAGTATCTGCCGGCCGAGCGCGTGCTGCCCTTCGGCTGCAAGGACAATTTCTGGGAGATGGGCGACGTCGGTCCGTGCGGCCCCTGCACGGAGATCCACTACGACCGCATCGGCAACCGCGACGCCTCGAAGCTTGTGAACGCCGACCTGCCGGACGTGATTGAAATCTGGAACAACGTGTTCATCCAGTTCAACCGCGAGCAGGACGGCAAACTCGTGCCGCTGCCGAGCAAGCACGTTGACACGGGCATGGGCTTTGAGCGCCTTGCCTCCATCCTCCAGGGCAAGACGTCCAACTACGACACGGACGTGTTCACACCGCTGTTCGCCGCCATCCAGAAGTCCACCAAGGCTGAGCCGTACCAGGGCAAGCTCGGCGCCGAGGACCCGACGCTTCGTGACATGGCTTACCGTGTCGTTGCTGACCACATCCGTACGCTCACGTTTGCCATCACGGACGGTGCCATTCCGAGCAACGACGGCCGTGGATACGTCCTCCGCCGCATCCTTCGCCGCGCTGTGCGCTATGGCCAGCAGTTCCTGAACGCGCCGAGTGGCTTCCTGTCGGAGCTCGTGCCCGTCGTGGTCAACATGCTGGGCGAGGCCTTCCCGGAGCTCAAGTCGAAGCAGGCGGAAGTCACGGAGATCATCCTGGACGAGGAGAGGTCGTTCGGTCGCACGCTGAACAAGGGTATTGACCGCTTCAAAAAGATCGCTCAAGGAATCCGCGAGAGTGGCAAGCCGCTCATTGTGCCCGGCGAGGACGCGTTCTTCCTGTACGACTCGATGGGATTCCCGATCGACCTGACGCAGATCATGGCCGAGGAGGAGGGCATGACCGTCGACATCAAGGGCTACGAGGAGCAGATGAAGCTCCAGAGCGAACGCTCCAAGATGGACCGCAAGAAGGGCGGCAACTCGGGTGTGCGCCCGCTTGTGCTCGAGGCGAACGAGACGAGCGCGCTGTCGAGCAAGAACATCAAGATCACGGACGACCTCGCCAAGTACGAATGGAACATAACGCCGTCGGCCAAGGTCGTGGCCATCTTCACCACGACGGAGACCAGCTCGGCGTTCGTGGACGAGGTCAAGGCTGGCGACTTTGAGCGCGTCGGCGTCATTCTCGACAAGACGTCGTTCTACGCCCAGTCGGGTGGTCAGATCTACGACACGGGCGTCTTGGCCGGCGTCGGCAGCGACTTCAAACTGGACGTCGACTCGGTCGAGGCGTACGGTGGCTTCGTCATGCATATGGGTCCCATTGTTGCGGGTTCCATCAAGGTGGGCGACACGGTTGAGAGCCGTGTCGACTACGAGCGCCGCGCCAAGATCGCGCCGAACCACACGATGACGCACGTGCTCAACTTTGCGCTTCGAAAGGTGCTCGGCACCAACGTGGACCAGCGCGGTTCGCTTGTGGACGAGACGCGTCTGCGCTTCGACTTCACGACCAACAAGGCGCTGAAGGTGAACCAGCTCGCGGAGGTCGAGGCCATTTGCGACAACATCATCAAGAAGGAGCTGGACGTGTACACGCAGGACTCGGCGCAGGCTCAGGCCAAGCGCATTCAGGGCCTGCGCGCCGTCTTCGGTGAAACGTATCCGGACATTGTTCGCGTTGTTTCGATTGGCCAGCCCATCGCCCCGGTACGTTTCTCAGTTGTTTGTGAGGTTGATGAGGATGAAGTTGATTGTATGACTGACGCTTTTGGTGCCACAACAGATGCTCGAGGACCCGGAGAACAGCACGTGGAACAACTTCTCGGTGGAGTTCTGCGGCGGCACGCACCTCAAGAACACGCGTGAGGCGAAGAAATTCGTGCTGTACGAGGAGGGCGCCATCGCCAAGGGCATTCGCCGTGTGTCGGCTTACACCCGCGAGCTCGCGGCTGAGGCGGAGCAGCGCGCCGCCAAGCTGCAGGCGCAGCTGGATGCGATTGACAAGATGACCGGCAACGAATTCATTGACGCCGTGGCCGCCTTCAAGCCCGTGCTGGACAGTGCGCTGATCTCGCTGCCGACCAAGGACGCTTTGCGCAAGCAGGTCGACGGCCTCGTTGACCGCGTCAAGAAGATCAAGAAGGAGGCTGCTGCTGCCCGCGCGGCCAGCGGCGTGCGTGACGCGTCGGCGGCGGCCACCAAGGCCAAGGAGGCTGGCTCGGAGATCGTTGTCGTCAAGTTCGACGTGGGCACGGACGCCAAGCTCGGCCGCGAGATGCTCGAGGCCATGAGCAAGATCCTGCCGACCGGCAGCTTCATGATCGTGAGCGTGGACACGGACGCCAACAAGACGGCGGCGTTCACGCAGGTGAGCAAGGAGCACGCGGAAGGCAAGCAGTTGGATGCGCGGCGGTGGGTGAACCACGCGATGAGCGTGATGAAGGGCAAGGGCGGCGGCAAGGATGCGCTCAACGCCACGGGCCAAGCCAAGACGACCGAACAGGTAGATGAGGCTGTCGCGCTCGCAAAGGCCTTCGTCGAGGGCAAGTAAGCGGACCCTCGATACGTATCGGTCACCGCGTTCGAATGATGCATACCAGTGGTGCGGTGTCTCTAGATGAACGAGTGAATGCCACGATCATCGCGTTGTCGTTTGCGAGTCAATACAATTGGATAGGGCGAGTCGGTGTGCTTACGAGGCCCATAACTACCACCAGATCAGCGTGGAAGGATGTCGACAACTTCAGAGGTTCTGAAGTCGAAGGCCGAATGGTGTTGGAGAGCGTTGCCGCCGCTCGTGATCGTGTTCATGGAGTAGAGTCTTATCCGAAGACGCTTTCACGGCCAGAACTCCGATGCTAGGATCGATTCGAAGGTGCGGCAGTGCACGACCACCACTACGCAAGTTCATGGAAGAGATTTAAGTCACCGGGACCCGACACCCCCACCCTGAGGCGATGCAAGTACTGGTGACTCAGTTACTAGCCCTTTTCAAGGCCGTGTCCCGTACCCCTCATTACACTATGGGGTTTTTGCGGCTGTGGGGTGGCCAGCCTACCCAACTATCATACACTATTTTAGTGCAGGTTGACAGGGCAGCTCACTCATGGAGTGATTGCTTGTCCACTGTATAGCCTATCTCCGGTTCTTGCCCGCGTGAGTGGGATCGCTCCCAAACCTCCCAGTCCCAGGCTTAAGCGACGAGCGAATATACTGAATTAAGCTAACTCCGTGGTGATCACCCACCCAACTACTGCCCACAGGGGTACAGCTTCACTTTATCCAGCACACTCACCCCTTTACTACTAGAGCACCGAGGTTAGTGCAAGTTCGTGGAAGACCAATTGCGGTACTGTGCAGATACATGTACCGTGAGGTTTCTGTAGACGAGTTGCTCGTGATCAAAGTTTGCGGTGAAAATGATGGTCTCGTGATCATGTTGACGAGGAGGAGAACAATAGAATCCTTCATGTCCAATCTAATCCGTCGATTTAGCATCAAAATAGTGAATATCTTAGTCTAATGTCACGCTTTAAATCGGACAGTGGATTAATTGCGACAATTTCTTCGTGTTGCTCCTGGATCCCGCACTCTCGATTGGCTGGTTTACGCCACCACAAATACATTTTTGCCCAATCATGACACAATAAACATCACGCTGCGCGCAGAGTGATCCTCCCATGTTGACGGTCACTTGATCCGTCCCGTCAGCAGCCGCAGCAATTGCAATGATGCACGGCAGCCATCGCTCGTATGGATGGAAGGCGCGTGAGAGTATCACGCGTGATAGCACATCCATCCGCCAGCCAGCGCTCTGCGTGGCGTTCGCGATGATGCGATGATGAGTGGGAGGTCGCCACGCACGCGGGGGCGCTGTTCTGTACTCTATGGTATGTGTGCTTCGACGGCGATGGTTCATTCTCGAACTTACCCCGGAAAGCGCGCATCTTCCCCAGAGAAAAAGAAGCGAGCATGGCGCTGTCACCTCGGCACGAGGCCACGTACGCGCGCGTGCTGACGCCGGTGGCGAGCCCTACCAAGCCGAAGCGCTCGGCCTCGAACCTCACGGCGAGTGACAACGCGGCGAACGCTAATGGGGGCAGCGATGGCGGTCGCATGGTTCCCTTCCACGAACTCTTTCGATTCGCAGACCGCACCGACTACACGCTCATGGCGGTCGGCACGGTTGGCAGCCTCATCGTTGGCACCGGCATCTCGCTCGAGCTCGTGCTGTTCGGCGACGCGCTGAACGACCTGAGTACCGACACGAGCGAGATCACGAGCCAGGTGAACAAGACCGTCGTCAAGTACACGATCGTCGGCGCCATCATGTTGGCCGCTGGCTTCGTGCAGATGTCCTGCTGGTCCATCACGGGCGCTCGGCAGGTCAAGCGCATTCGCAGTGCCTACACTCATGCGATCCTGACCAAGGAGATTGGGTGGTTCGACGTGAACGAGCCCATGGAGCTGAACGCGCGCGCTGCCGGGTCACTCGTCACGATCCAAGACGCGGTCGGCAGCCGCATGGGCGACTCACTGCGCTACGCCGCCCTCATCATCTCGGGCGTGCTGATCGGTCTCATCAAGGGGTGGCAGCTTGCGCTCGTCATGCTCGCCTTCACGCCCTTCATTGCATTGAGTACATACGTGTCCATGGACGTTCTCGCCAAGGCCACGAAGGAAAACGTCGAAGCACAGGGTACGGCCGGCGCGGTGGCGCAGGAGAACCTTGAGAACATTCGAACCGTGCATATGTTCAACGGCGTTCCGGGTGCGCTCCAGAAGTACGAGCAAGTGCTTGAGCGAGTGATCAAATCTGGCGTCCGCAAGGCGTTCGCTGCAGGTTGGGGCAATGGCCTTGTGTACCTTTGCATGCTGTGCGTCTATGCCGGCGGGCTGTACTTTGGTGCGTGGAAGATCACGCGCGACCAGCTCGACGGGCGAAGCGTCGAGTGCTCATCCAACGGCGGCGACAAGGATTGCTACAATGGCGGCCAAGTGATCACGGTCTTCTTCTCCATTATCATGGCAGGAATGGCTGTCGGTATGGCTGGTCCGTGCATTCAAGCTGTCTTTGCGGCCAGGTCGGCGGCTGGCACAATCTTTGACACGATCAACCGTCCGTCGCTGATTGACCCGACCTCCCAGACTGGTACAAAGCTGGACAACGTGCAGGGCAGCATCGAGATCCGCGACGTCACGTTCTCGTACCCGTCTCGCCCGGACGTGATCGTGTGCAAGAACTACTCGCTGACGATTCAACCTGGAGAGACCGTGGCGCTGGTCGGCCCCAGTGGCAGTGGTAAGAGCACCATCGTCGGTCTCTTGGAGCGGTTCTACGATCCGCAAGAGGGCGCCGTGCTCCTTGACGGCCACGACATCAAGGCTCTGAATGTGCAGTGGCTTCGCAAGCAGATCGCGCTTGTCGGCCAAGAACCGGCGCTGTTTGCTCTGTCGATCATGGAGAACATCCGCCACGGTCAGCCCGATGCGACAGACGAAGAGGTTATCGAGGCGGCGAAGATGGCGAACGCGTACGACTTCATCATGGAGTTCCCGGAACAGTTTAAGACTCCAGTTGGCGAGCGTGGTGCCCAACTCTCTGGTGGCCAGAAGCAACGAATTGCTATCGCTCGCGCGATCATCAAGAACCCGCGCATCCTGCTGCTTGATGAGGCCACGAGTGCGCTAGACACGCAGAGTGAACGGGTGGTGCAACAGTCTCTGGACAAGCTTCTTGCTGAAAGTACGCAGCGGACCACAATTCTGATCGCCCACCGTTTGTCGACGGTGCGGAACGCGACCCGAATTGCTGTGCATCACGACGGCGCTATCATCGAGCTCGGGACACACGAGGAGCTCATGTCCATCCCAAATGGACACTACCAATTGCTCGTGCACGCCCAAAACCGTGGGGAAGACGTTGTCACACCTTCGTCGGCGGACCAAGCGAGTAACGAAGTCACCTGCCTGGAACCAGCTACACTGCAGAGGCGTATGTCCTCCAAGCGATCGTCGGGCCGCTACTCAAAGACGGAAGCGAAGCAGTACGCTGTTGATCAAGACTCTGATTCTGAATCAAAGGGCGACGAAGATGACAAACTGCCGCGACACAAGGTCCCACTTGGTCGTATCTGGAAGATGACGATGCTCGAGTGGAAGTTCATGGTCGTCGGATGCATCGGAAGCTTCCTGAACGGCGCGCTCTACCCCTTGATGGGTGTCGTGGTCGGTCAGATCGTCGCGGTCTTGTTTAACTACGACTACACTTCGTCGGAGATGCTGTCGCATGCGCGGACCTGGGCGTGGCGCTGCGTTGTTCTCGGAGTGGTGTTTGCGTCGGCATACTCAGTGCAGCACTACTGCTTTGGGGTGGCTGGACAGCGGCTGGTCGCCAGAGTGCGTCGGCTGACGTTTGCGGCCATGCTTCGTCAAGACATTGGGTGGTTCGATCGACCAGAGAACGCATCGGGAGCGCTGGTGGCGCGTCTGACATCCGACACGGATGTGTTGCAGACCGTGACGGCTGACGTGCTGAACCAGCACCTGATCAGCTTCATGACCATGATCATTGCGCTCGCAGTCAGTTTCTACTACAGCTGGCAGCTGACTCTTGGTGTTATGGCAACGCTACCATTCTCACTCTTCAACGGCTACATTGAAGGGCAGCAAATGGAAGGCTCGTTCAACACCAAGAAGCTCAACGACGCGGACACCAGGGCAGACGCAGTACTGACCGAGGCGATTGGCTCCATCCGAACGACCGTCTCGTTTGGCATGGAAGAGCGCTTGACTCAAGTCTACACCTCGCTTCTGGACAAGTCGAACCGCGCAGACACTCGCGTGGGTGTGATCACTGGTATCTCGTTCGGTGCCTCGCAGGCGATCTTGTTCTGGACGACGGCGTTCGTTTTTTGGCTCGGCGGGATACTCCTCTCCAAGGAGAAGCTCTCGTTCACTGACTTCAACGTAGTGCAGGCCGTCGTCATGATGGCGACGTTTGCTCTCACGTCCACGTCGCAGAACAAGACGGGCAAGTCCAAGGTGGGCAAGGCGGCGCACTTCCTGTTCTCGACCATCGACCGCATTCCTCCGATCGACGCCACTGCCACCACGGGCCTGACGCTCGGCAAGATTCACGGCGATCTGACGTTCGAGAACGTCTCGTTCGCGTACCCAGCTCGTCCGGACAAGGCCGTCTACTCGAAATACAACCTGACCGTCCACAGTGGTCAGACCGTGGCGCTTGTGGGTGCAAGTGGGAGCGGCAAGAGCACGGCGATCGCGCTG
>JAASGW010000539.1:0-21557 GCA_023334395.1 Phytopythium sindhum | reverse complement strand
CATGGCCGAGGCCGTGCGCGCCAAGAGCAAGTGGCGGCGCGCCGTCGTGGACCTGCTGCGGCGCTTCGGGCGGCCCGTGGGCTCGTGCCGCGACGCCATCGACCAGGTGAGCGAGGACGACTGGCTCTGCACCGCCGTGGACGCCACCGAGTACCACCACTGCCACAACAGCCACGAGCGCGTCTCCATGTCGTCAGAGCCGGCGGCGAGTCCGCCCGGGCCCGACGCGCCGCCCAAGGAGCCGCGGCTGCTGGCGCAGTACCTGGTGCAGCAGTGCTACGAGGTGCAGCTGGACCCCGTGCCGTTGGACGCCTGCCGCTTCGCCGAGGACGACGGCGCGCGTCGCTATGCGCTGCACTTCGACTGGTCGCTGGGCGTGGCGGCCCCTCCGCCCGTGCCGCTCGAGCAGGAGCGGCTGGCGTGGATCCGGCGGCTCGGACTGCTGGAGCGCGACGTGAACACCGACATGGTGCAGCTGTTGTGCTTCCTGGCGGCCAGGGAGCTCAACTGTGCCAACGCGGTGCTGCTGACGCTGTCGGAGGACAAGCAGGTGGCGCTGACCATCCGCAGCAGCGATTCGGGCGAGTGCCTGACGCTCGACCGCGGCGCCAGCATCGTGCCGTACATGCTCGCGGACCCCGGCCAGCCCTTCCTGGTGCGCAACATCCACCTGGATGTGCGCCTCCGTCACCTGCCGGTCGCCACCATGGGCGCCGGCTTTGCGTTCGTGCTGGGTGTCCCCGTGCTACTGCAGGACGTCCCTGTGGCGGTGCTGCTCGCTGTCGACGTCAAGCCTCGGCGCAGTGTCTCCGCCGTCGAGTATGCCGTGCTACGGACGCTGGCGAACGTGACAGCCCGCGTCCTGGTGGACGAGGCCCGAACGCGAGCTGCGGATCGTAGTTTACCGTGTTAGCTTTCATGGAGACCCACTACCGAAACTACTTGACCTCGTTGAAGTTTACCGGATGGGATCCACACCGTCGGATAAAATTCGCCCTACGGTACTAGAGTGGGCTGTCGGCTGTGATACCGTCGGCCAATTGCTGTCCTCAGCGCCACGCGCCCCCACAACGGTTTCGCCGGTATTTTTCGCCACTTGTTCCTTTTTTTTTTCCTTTCTTTTTTTTTTTCCTTTCTTTTTTTTTTTCTTTTCTTTACGTCCTCAAGTTCAGCCCTAGTAAAATACGAAACTTCTGCATGGTAATTTATCGATCCACACAGGTTGTGATGCGATTGCTTGCACTCACAGGGTGTATCCTCACGTGTGACGGCAGTCGATGGTACGAACAGTGTTGACTTGAACGCAACACGTAAGTGATGACGACGAAGTCACAGGCGATGACGAGTGCGTGTCGCGAGCGATTGTGCGACAGCATCCAGTAAATTACGTGATTCCTATTTCCTACTTGAGGACAGTAAGTAATTTTCCAAATTTATGAAAACTTCGCCAGTATGTATACAAACAATAAGTGAACTATGGATAAAGGTGGTGAAACCAGTTGATAGTGAATTGAGGCTGAACCACCAGCATGGACATTGATGCGTTAATGTGTCAACCTGTCGACCAACGTACTACGAATTCAGTTCACACCAACATGGTTGCACTGAGGCCCACCCAGCCCGTCATAAATCCCTAGCTGTCTTTGATCCATGGATGATGATTGAGGCGCGTGGACCAAGCCAATAACATGCGCTTGTCTTTGTGTTGGAACAGCGTTTGCGACTCTGATTGGTTCAAACCACTCATTGGTCGCATGTTTATGGTCAAACGTGACTGAGAGTACGAAAATTATCCGTTATTTACCGTCTCTACTATTGTAAATTACTTGATTCTGATGGTCTGGCTTACTCTTACACTGAACGCCTCTAAGGTTGATATCCCTGTGCTTTCCTTCATTAACGTCTCATCCGCCTGGTCCCAGCGAAGATTTTTACCCATTGATGACTCGACTACGTGGGCGCTCAGAATTGGTTTTCACTGCTTGAGAGAACGTGTGAATCTGAGGCCGAAGTTTCCCATTCACAGTTCACAGTTCACAATCTACAATTGGTCCAGTATTTTTCATCCATTATCTTCTCATTTCCGACTATTCACGGCGACAGAACAGGCGGGACAACCTATCAGCCATTCAGCCTCACTATCAACCATGGACACTCCAATCGGCATCTTGTCGCCCATCCCTAGTATGGATTCCACCACGGATGACCCAGCCACAAACGCATGCGACGCCCAGGACGTCATTCTTAGGACCATGGGCGCGTGCACCAGCTACCCGAACTGCATGGCGTCGTTCCCCACGGATGAAGACGCGCTGCGACCCGGGACACGGCGCCCCCGGCCATCTCAGACACCCAAGCGACCCATAGGCGCTGCGTTGTACTCGATGACTGCCGACACGCCGGACGTGCGCACATTCGACCTGGAGGAGCTGGGTCTGCTGCACCTGCGCGCGGAGGACGCCGACGCGGTCACCAAGGGAGTCGAAGTGGACTACGAGGACGGCGAAGGCGCCGGTGGCATCCCGCACCGCGACCGTCGAGTGATCGGGACGCAACAGAAGCGATTAGCGGCCTGCGCGCCGGACGCATGCCAGCCGCTGGACAGCCAGTCAGTAGACACACTCGACGCTGCAGTGGCAGCATCTTCCTCGGCGTCCTCTAGACGCGGGAAGCACGTGGTGGTGAAGGAGGCGGAGCGGCCGAAGAAGGAGGAGGAAGAGGAGGACGAGAAGCGTAGCACTTCGGCGACGGACAACGAGGAGGAGGACGACGACGATGAGCGCTGCTGCAAGATACACAAGCTGTGCATGTGCGAGCTGCGGCGGCACCGCAGCATGGACGACTGCTGGCTCGTGGCCTACGGCAAAGTGTACAACGTGACGGGCATCATGCGTGCGCACCCGGGCGGTACGCGCTGCCTGCTGCGCAAGGCCGGCGGGCCCGACTGCGCGCAGGACATGGACTTCCACACCAAGAAGGCGCGTCGCATGATGGACAAGTGCTTCATCGGCAAGCTCGAGCCCTGCGGGGAGGTGGACGCCGCCGGCCAGACCGTCTGCAGCATCATGTAGACGCCTTTCACCCTGATTATGACGCCCTAAGATAGACGCGAGGTACCAATACACTGCACATTAGACACCATGAAAGGAGCTGCTCGCACACTTCTTAGTCGCCCAGCGGAGCATTAGACGTTGAATGAGACGCGTCAGCAGCTCACAACGGGTGTATTATCCGTGATCAGTGGGGTTCGTGGGCCTCCCTGCGGTTCTACGGGGGAGGGGAGAGGCCGACGCATCAGGTGAACTGCTTCATGAACTCGGTGGCGACGATGCGGCCGCGTGCGTTGAGCGAGATCTTCATCTCACTGATCTCCTTGTCGATGTCCTCCATGAACTGGATGATGAAGTCGATGAGCTTGTGCTTGTACATGTTCTCCAGGTGCTGGTGCACCACCAGGAAGCTCATGTCATAGCCCTCCACGGGCACGCGCCGCATGATGAGGAACTGTTCGGCGCGCTGCATCAGGAAGCGGTTGAACTTGTGGCACAGGATCGACTCGATCTCGTCCGCCTGCTTGATGCAGATACTCACGCGCGTCGAGTTGATGGACGGCTCGATCAGGCACTTCTCCGTTTCGTTGCGGCAGATCAGCACTGGGTTCAGCAGCAGCTCCTTGCTCAGCCTGTGTGTCGTCGTCAGGTCAAAGGGAGGAGCATCAGAGGTGAACGAGGCGACAAGGAACACATCACTACAGCTACTTCACGCCCCGCCTGACGCACCGGAGCTCGACCTCAGGCTTGTTGTGGCGTTCGACGACCTGCGAGGGGAAGTTGCGCAGGCACAGCGCCGAGTCCAGCGAGCTGCGGATCGCCGACAGGTACGGCGCCAGCGTGTTGGCCTTCGAGTCACGTCACGACAGCATCAAACGAGTGAGTCCGAGCGTCGCAGCGGCCGATCATCGCGCGTCATCCAGACCACCACGCGCTCCCCCCCTCGTCCATCGATGCGGTAACAGCCAGGTAAAGAGATCTGGAACCGTCGGGGGCGTGCATGGGGACGCCGGGAGCGAGCAGTCCACGCACCATTTTCGCCGCGTTCTTCGTATCTGAACTGGTTCCTTGTTGACTGCGATTATGTTAGCGTTGGGGCTTCAAAGACGGCCTTCCAGCGTACCTCGTCAGTGTAACCCAGTAACCCTTCTTCCGTCTCAAAAACCACGCTTAGGGTAGTGCAGTATCGCACCACACCAAACACCACTATTCTATAAATCAAAAACCACACCACCGTCACAAAGCGTAGAACGTTGAAGTGCCGTCTGGACCGCCCCACATCTCCGTCTGGCGCGGTCCAAAAACCACAGTTGAACATCATCACCCGCCAGCAGCTCCTGATGTCATTCCATTTTCCTTGACGTCCATGACGAAGCCGCGATCGCTCGCGTACCTGCGCGCGCGCACGGCGCTGGTGGCCTCCGTCACGCTGCTGGCGGCGCTGGTCGGGTTCCTGTCGCCGTCCCCGCGGGACCT
The DNA here is from genome assembly GCA_023334395.1 of Phytopythium sindhum. Taxonomy (NCBI): domain Eukaryota; phylum Oomycota; class Peronosporomycetes; order Pythiales; family Pythiaceae; genus Phytopythium; species Phytopythium sindhum. The sequence goes on along the minus strand of JAASGW010000539.1, from coordinate 17,031 downwards.
GTACCCGCCGCCGACGTCCGCGCTGCTCTTCCCGCGCGCGCTGTTGGAGCGGTCGCCGCTCGACGGCCGCGTCTTCTCGCGCGAGGACGGCGCGTACGCGTTCGGGCGCTGGCGCCAGCCGGGGGAGGACCTCTCGTTCCACAGCGACGCGGAAGAGGGCACGGCCGCTGCACTGAGCAACCTGCTGCGCACCAAGGCCTGGCACTACTCGTCCTTCAACTCGGACCGGTTTTTCATCGGCATGGCCATCGTCAAGGCAGGCGACCGAGCTAGTTGTTGATGTGAGGTAGACGTCTTCGCTGACCCTCGTGTGATGCCGCAGCTGGGCTACTTGAGCGACGCGTTCGTGTATGTGGTGGACAAGCGCTCGGCTGATCCCGAGAAGTTCGAGTTCAGCGGGCGGTTCCCAGGAAGCGTCGGGCTCACGTTCGCCTCTTCATCCATTGACGACTCGGTAACTCATCATTGGATTCGATCAACGCTACCGGGTCGGTCGAGCTCACAAAGATGCATTGCTGTGGCATTGAACAGGCATGCACGTCGTTCCGGTCCTTCGGTGCCGACGAGCTGTCCGTTTGCTACCGCTCGGACTCGCGCGAGTGGGAAGTCCGCGTGAACGCCACCCTTGTAAGACGTTGTCGCTGCATTGCAGCGGGTGTTGTTGGAACTGACAGCATTATAACTCCGCTGTATGAACGCCAGGTTGGTGAGCGCTCGCGGAAGCAGAAGCAACTGATGACGCAGCTCTTCATGGAGCGACAGGAGGCGCTGGCGCTGCTGTTCCCACTCGGAAACGACAACATGCGACCTGCGTATGTCCACAAGGCTGCGGGCAGCCCCGTTCGCGGCGTCATCGCGTTTGGCGACGATGAAGAGCAACTAGAAGAGCACGCGAGCGACAAGAGCCGCGTGGGGCTGGGCGCGATCGACTGGACGCGCAGCCACGCGCTGCGCTGCACGCGGTGGAAGTGGGCGTCATCCAGCTTCCGCACGAACGTGACGATCGCAACGATTGATGAAGACGGCAGCAGTGAGACCGCAGTGACCGAAGAGGTTGCGATCGGCATCAACTTCAGCTCTGACGTGTACGACATTGACGGCGAGTCCATGGAGAACGCCGTCTGGATCAACGGTGTCGTGTATTTGCTGCGTGGCGTGGCGTTTTCGGTTCCAGAGCAGCATCTCGCGCAGGAGTGGACGATCAAGTCGCAAGCCGCCAGGTAGCACTGCTCTTCCAACCTGCTGAACGTTCATTGAGGTCTAACCAGCGTGTCTTTATGAATCACTACAGTGATGATGAGCGGGTGGACCTGCGCTTCTCTCCTCTGGGCAGTCGGGAGGACCACACGAACCTCCTGGTCATAACGAGCGAGTTCGTGCAGCCCTTCGGCACGTTCCACGGCAGCGTGCGCTTCTCCACGCCCGACGGCCGGCGGCGCGTCTCGATCGACGTCCAGGACGCGTTCGGCGTCGTGGAGAACCACTTCGCGACGTGGTGAAGACCCGAGCGCCTGTCAATTGCATGTCGTGCTGATGTCTTAAGAACAAATAACCTGTCTGTCATACAAGTACGAAGACGACAATGCTCGAGTGTGTTCATATCGCATGCATTAAGGAGAGCCGCGCAAGGATCAAGGAAAAGAAGAAAGAGGAAGCTGAGGACGTTCGCGCGTGCAGACGAAGCGGTGAACGGTCGTTCCATCGGGCTGCGGCCTCACGGTCAGTCTGGGACTCATACCTTCGCCAGATTTCACTCTGGTACACTACGCGACCTGGTAGCCGACGGCGCAGGCGATGCGCGGGGTGGCCGAGCCGCAGACGGCGTGCAGGATGACGTTCCACTGGGGCGTGTTCTCCCCCACGGTCGGGTAGTTGTAGTCGATCCAGGAGCCGGAGACCGTGTTCTGGTAGTCGTCGTCGTCCAGGTCGACGGTCAAGTCGCCGAACTTGCCCGCCAGGTCACCCTTCTCGCACACGCTCGGGTCGTTGGCGTACTTGGCGGGCGAGCACGCGTAGTTCTTGGTCTTGTCGGCGGGGCAGTTGGCCGTACCGACGAACTCCGAGTTGGGTCCGCACGCAAACAGCGGGTCGTAGTGGTTCCCCGTGATGGCCTTGGCGCACTCGCCGAAGGACGCCGACGTGTTGGGCTGCTCGTCGCTCCAGTTGACGTGCATGTGCCACTGGTAGGCCGTCACGGGCGCCGTGCAGTTGCCGTCGAACGATTGCAGCGCCGACTGGTTCACGCGGCCGAAGTCCAGCTCCACCGTCACGCGCGCCACCGTCGAGTCGGGCGCCTGGTACTTGACCTCCACTACGCCGCTCACGCCCGCGGCCGTGTCGGGGTCGAACTGGTACAGGAACGTCGGGTGCTGGCCCGCCGTCTCGAAGCTGTCGTCATTGCCGCTGTAGTCGTTGCTCTCGTTATAGTCGTTGCCCTCGTTGTAGTCGTCTGTGTACGTCTTGACGCGAATGTGCGACGCGCTGGCGGCGGCCACGAGCGCGGCGGCGGCGGCGAGGAAGAGGCGGACGGCTCGGACCATAGTCGTTGAGGGTCGGCTAGCTGGCTTGCTGGTCGTGTTGGGAGAGTGGGAAATCGCAGAATGAACGGGACGGTAGTTCGCGAGCGGGTCCGACGCACTTCGTGGTGGTGCAGAGGATAATAGAGCTGCGAAGGTGCGCTACTTTCTACACTTTCCTCCTCTGTCGCCTTCCTAATGATCGCTGGCGGTGGGTGCCGAAGGTGCTTGTTGAGACGGATCAGTTGGATTTTTTAATGGGTCTCGCGTGCTAGTTGGTTGGAATATAATGTTCAAGAATCGTTATGATTGGTCGGAATGCGTTTGGATGCATTTTAACGATCTCTCATTGGATGTAAATGCGCGGCAGCTTCAACAGCCACGTGATACCCACAGTGATTACCACACGATTGGAATCAGGTCGGGTTCTGATATCGACGACACGCACCCATCTGCTCGGTACCAGTCAATAGACTTCCAGGACGGCGCACTCGCCCCGCAAGGGAGGACAAGGGTGGCCGACGCGTCCGTGCGGAGGCGAGCAGGCGTCTACAGATAGGAGCACCCGAGGCCGTTGATTGTCCTGGAAGGCCAAGACGTGGCAGCGTAATCCACCGAAGTGTAGCCCGTCATGGGGGTCAACATGGCTACTGGTATGGATACACGAAGTGATCGACTTATCGGACATTCGAGAGGGTTTAGCTGTGAGGACGACGGAGAATCCAATGGCGGGGGCGGCAACAGAGCTTTTGAGATCGGAGAGAACGCGTTAGGTTGAGGTGGGTGCCGATTACGATAGCGCTGCTGCTTTATCATCACTTGCTATCATCCCTCACATGATGCGACCGTTCTCATGCAGCGCTGGGTGCGAAAGAAGGCAGCTGATCGCGGTTGGGGGCACATGGATGGGAAGAACCGTCGTTCTTGTCCTCGTCGGAGGTGGTTCCTGCCTAGCAATAGTCGTGCTTGTCGGCCAGGACGCCCACGGCGCACGCGATGCGGGGAGTCGCAGTGCCGCACACCGCGTGCAGCACCACGTTCCACGTCGCCGTGTTCTCATTAACCGTCGGATAGTGCGCGTCCTTCCACTGCCCGCTCCCTTTCTTGGTCGCCGTGTCCACGGCGATGGCGCCGAACTTGCCCGACAGGTCGCCCTTCTCGCACACGCTCGGGTCGCTGGTGTACTTGGCGGGCGTGCACGAGTAGGCGGCGATCTTGTCAGCGGGACACTTGGAGGCGTCGCCGGCGTACTCGGAGTTGGCGCCGCACGCGAGCAGCGGGTCGTAGTGGTTTCCCGTGAGCGACTTGGCACACTTCGCGTACGAGTCCGAGCCGTGCGTGGAGCCCCAGAGCGTGTGGATGTGCCAATTGTAGCTCGTCACGTCATCCACGCAGTTGGCGTCAAACGCGCGCACAGTAGCCATGTCGACGCCGGAGAAGTCGAGGTCCACCGCGACGGTCGCGTCACTCGTGTTGTCTGCATACTTGACGTGGATGGCACCGCTGATGCCCGCGGCCAGGTGCGGGTCGAAGCGGTAGACGTAGTGGGCGCTTGGAGTGGTCTTGGCGCCGTGCGCGATCGAAAGAAGACTGCTGACGGCGATCGCAAGGAGGGACGAGAGCTGCATCGCTGCGCTTGGGAGTGGTCGCGAAGGTGGTTCGGTCGACGTCGCGAACTGGTCAAATTGGATACTGCGCAGGCGAGGATCGCCCTGAGCGGCTGTCTCACACCGTCCGAACGCCCAGCGCGTCCGCATTCATCATCCGCAGCAAAAAGAATCAAGTGGCGACGCTTGGAATCCGCGGGTACGGTTGGCGCGCTCGTGGCCACGAGCGTCGCTGTTAGTAGCGGCGCATCGGACCGGAAGAGAACCTGCCGCTCCAGAGAACTAGCCAGGGAACGCATGACGCCATCAGACCGCACGACCGCGACGCTCGCTCGCCAACTGGCGGCGGAAAAAAAGCAGAGGATGAAGGTCATGGACGCTCCGAACGAGTGAGCAGGTCGTGATGCATGTTGGTTCACTGCTTGTCGTCAGCACGAAAACTCAAGTCTTCAAAATCATATCAACTACATCGTTGAATTAAATATTAGAGGTAATTATTTGCAATGAAGGCAACACAAATGAATAAATATTTAGCTATAGAGTCATTTTGTAGAGGTTATTGTGAAAGCTACGCTCTCCTTGAAGTTGATGCCCCCCCCCCCCCCCGGCTACATGACAAGAGCGGACTGCGATGCCTGAGGAACTTCCCAGGGCGATCCGTCCTCGAGTTCTCTGCGTTCTCACACCATACGAAGGGCAGTTGGTCACTCAGCAGCGAAGAAAACGCTGATACGGCTTTTCTGCATGTGTCGGCGTCGCGGAGAGCACAGTCAATGAGGGTGAGGTATTCGAACGCTGTGTCGATGGACACTGTCTCTAAGAGGGATGCACGCGACCACCCCGCCTTGAATCAATTCATCTGCTCTGGCAACGACCAAACTCTAGATGCTGGTGGTGTCGCACACGCCCTTGGAAAACTGCACCCGACAATTGCAGGCGTCCCAATACGGTCTCAGCGCACTTAGTAGGTGAGAGCAGACTGCTCACGCCGATCAGGAGCGCGCGTGACAACTGGTATTGACATAGTAGTTGATGGAGATGGCCGTCCCTTTGAATGAACCAGCGTTTGATAGTAACGCGTCACTTCAACGAGGTTTGCGTTGCCAAAGAGAGCGGGGCACCGTGTCAATGTGATCGCATCATTCACAACCCTCCCTCCTCCCGTCGTGGGGCCACAAAGACGGCAAGAGAAGCTCTTCTGTGTCCAACGCGCATCGCGATGATGATCTCGGTGTCTTGAGCCGCCGCCCCCACCTCTGCAACTGGCGCGGGCGTCGAACAGGCGGGCGTTACCGAAATGGCGCCGCTCGATCGCTGGAGCGCTTCAGCCAGCGCGTGACTGTCTTCGACGTCAACTCGTCACGCCAACCGACAGCGGCACGGGTCGCCATCCCATGGTGGACGACGGCGCCGCGTGCGTGTACGTGCGCGCAGCCGTGCTGGCGCAGCTCGAGCGTGACAAGCACGAGCTTCGGCGGCAGTTGGCGAGCGCGAGGCAGCAGGTGGAGGTGCGCGCTGCTGCTGCCAGCGCCAGCGAAGCCCGGGCAGCCGACCTGCTCGCCATCCTCGAGCTCAACCGCAACGGTGCCGACCGCGCGTTGGAGCAGGTGCGGTCAGCCAAAGACGCACAGCGCCGAGAGTTTGCTCGATGTGTGCTGAGGTCGCTGCTTCGGCACCTCGTCGTACGGCGACTGCGGCAGGCGTTCGCATGGTGGCGTTCGCGGTCCGATCATCATATTGTTGACGGTCGTCCAGCGCCAGTTGGAGGTCGCAATTGCTGCTGTGAGGTCAGAGCCCCAGATTCGCCGCCCGCCGAGTGTGCTTTCGCGTTCGACGAGTGCTTTCGGTTGCGGTTCGCGCGACGTCGAGAGCTGTGCGCGATTGTGTTTGCCGCGTGGAAGTCGCTGGCTCGGCAGCGGAGCTTGGAGGTCGCTTCATCCCGTCGAAGACGAGTGCATCGGTTGCTGACAGCGTGTGTTTCTTCCTGGCGCTTGTATCTTGAGCGCAGGGTACGCGCTCGCGCCGTGATGAGGGGGTTGATCGCCAAGCAAACGCGACGCACGCTGTTGAAAGCGTGGATGACGCTCCGACGCGCTTGTGTAAATGAGAGCGCGACAATTTGGATCCAAGCACTCGATGCGGCACGACAAGCAGTAGACGAGGAGCGCGAGCAGCTCATGAAGGAGCGGTATGAGGCTCTGAAGCAGGCGCACGATGCGATAACGCACGACCAGATCCGTAGACAGCGGCACTCCGAGCTGTACAGCCACAAACTGGCATCTCTCGCGCGTGACGACGTCAAGCAGCGGTACTTCTTCAGGTGGAAGCTTCAGGTCTCGCAGGTAGTGCGAACGCGCACGGCTGTGCTGCGACTCGTTCGATCGCGCTACTGGAAGCTACGTGGGTTTTTTAACGCGTGGAGATGCGAAGCAAATCGATCACGATCACTCCGAGACGCATCTAGTGCAGTAAGGACGCGGTCATCTTGGCGGAGGCTGACGCTTGCGTTCAAGTCGCTCGCGGCCCACGCTGCGATCGTAAAACGGCAGCGAGTGACATTAAGGCGACTGATTCACAGGTTCAAGACAACGCGAAATCTCTCACACGCGTGGAGGAGGTGGCGCATCCATACGGCACTCGAATCACAGCGATTGCTTGCTAGCTACGACGAGCAGCAGCTCACCGACCATTTCGAGATCCGTGAGGCGATGCATCAGCACGAACTGCGTTGCGCAGTCAAACTGCGGCGACAAGCTCAGCTCGCGTGCGCCCTGCACATGCGTGATCGACGGCGTGAGCGGCGCATTCGCTCTGTGATGACCAAGTGGGCGCTAGTGACACGAGTACAAGCACGTCGACGGCGACATCTGCAGCGATTGTTTGGCCATATCAGCGATAACGTCAAGCGGCGAGCAATTTCGCAGTGGCATCAGCGCGCAACAGTACTATCAAGACGGTTGACAGGGATTTCAGCACTAGCGCGGCGACACCAGACGTGTCGGATGCGCGAGATCCTCTTAGCATGGCGGTCGACATTCTGTCACGATCGACGAGTGCGATTCGATCGTAGCGTGGGAATGCTGCGTCTCCAGCTCTCGCGACTACAAAGTGATCGAGTCTGGCAGCGAGGAGTGGCGCTGTATCGGCTGCTCTACCGGAAATGGTTGATTGATGCACGTCGGCAAGCGTTCATATCGTGGAAGCACCGAGTTGATGAGCTGACACGGCGTGAAACGCTGGGCTTGGAGCAACGGGAGGCGTCGATCGCGTACGTCTGGACGGCGTGGACTCGTTACTACCGGCATCGATTGCGCATGAGGACGCGGCAGCATCAAGCCATATGTGAGAAGCTGAAACATCGAGAGCAAACGCTGACCCGAAAACACGTTGTTTTCGCTGCCTGGTTCGCGAGCGTCAGTCGTAGCATGTCACAACGACGGCGTATCGGGCAGTTCATTGCTGCGCAGCGACTTGCGCGCGAGAGGTTGTCAACTTCGTTCGACCAGTGGCGCAACTGGCGACAAGATAGGGACCAGCGCCGACGCTTACTCGTTGCGAAGCTCTGTCGCCGCCGCCTTGAACGCGTCTTACAGCTCTATTGGCATCAATGGACACGCCAAACCGTGATCAGCGCCGTCCAGGAGACCCAAAAACGTGCACACTGTATAGCCAGCGACGACCGTCGGGCTCTTATGCTGCGCTTGCTGGCGTCGCGGCAGCGACAGCGGCAGTTGGCGTTGAGATTGGTGTGGAGCAAGTGGACAGCGCGAGTCAAGTATCGTCAACGCGCCGAAGCGAGAAACAATCAGCTCACGACGTTCGTTGAGCGTCATCAACTACTCAAGTTGCGTCGCGAGTGTTTCCAGCGGTGGCGAGGCGACCTCATGGCGCTAAACGACCGTGCGCGACATGCAATGCGCGTGCTACTGCGTCAAACGAGCAGGAGGAGGATGCTGCGAGCGTTTCGCGGCTGGCAGAGACTGACGCGCTCACTTGCTGTCGTCAGGCTCCTCGACGATCATACTCGAGCCAAGACTATCGCTGAAGAACGCATCGCGTCTCTCGCAGGTGCCAGGCGAGAGTCACGAATGATACAACACGCGTTCGCGATGTGGAAGAGCCTCGTGGATCGGCAGCGGACACGTCGACGCGGCTGTCGCTGCCTGACGCGGCGTTACACGACCATGAGGACGCGAATCGCTTGGAAGCACTGGCTCGTACTGACGCGCGTCTCTCGTCATCTCCATCGACTTGCGACGCTGGCGAACCTACGCGCTCGGCGTGTGGCGTGGACTCGCCTCGTGTCGTTACACTCGCACTTCATGAAGGAGCAGAGACGCATTCGCTTGTTGAAGTTTGTCGCTGGCACTTGGCGGCGATGGCAACTGCGCAGCGGATGGAACAGATGGAGAGCGCAGACTGTTTTAGCGCGTCAAGCACGCAGCCAAAGCCATCAACTGGAAGCCGCGTCGTCGATGATGGCGTCGATGGACAAACGGTGGCTTCACTGGGCAAGCCGATGGGACCATAGGAGCACTCAGCGACGCTTTCTTCGCTCTTGGCGCGCGTATATCGCGAGACGGCAGTATACGAGTACAGCACTTCATACAGCGAGAATCAAGCGCCTATCTCTGGTGACGACAGCGTGGAAATTGTGGGTCAAGCGCGAGAAAAGGATCACCCAGACTTTGCTCCGTCTCGCGCGGTCAGTGAGCCAGCGTGGGCTTCGACGCGGGATGGCACAGTGGCGGTTGCAGTGCCACGTAAGTCGACTTGATGGTGCGCGTCGCGAAGCGCTGATACGAATCCTGTCGTCGCCATCCCCGTCGTCAATCCGATCCCTGAACTCGTACCGACCGTGGCTCGTGGCGAATTTTGCGGCGTGGCGATTGCTCTACTTGCGGCGTCGCCATCAGTTGCGCGTGCTGTCGGTGCGTCGAAGCACTCGCCTCACTCGCTCGACTTTTCACGCATGGAAACGAGTTGTGTCGACTGCAAAACAGATCATGCAGCTCGCCCAAAAGCGGCAACTACGACTCCTTTCGTCGCTATTTCACCAATGGAAGCGACAGGCGCATCAGCGACGGCAACATCTTAAGAACACTCTCGAGCGTCTTGTACTCATCATGCAGCGCTCGCTATGGCGGCAAGGCTGGAAGGCTCTTCGAGCACACCACGGGCGTGAGACGATGCGGCGGCAGTCAGCGCTGGCCTTCCAGTCCGCACAGAGCGTCATCGAACAGCATAGAAAAGCGCTTGCGATGCGCAGCGCAGCGTTGATGCTCGCTCGCCGACAGCGAGTCGACGCTACCGCTTCGTTTCAACGCTGGAAGAGCTTCGTGGTCACCAGGCAGCAAAATCACCAGCTCGACAGGGCGACAAACACCCGCATTACGCGCTTCCGACTACGCGCAGCAGTCGCAAAGTGGCATCTTGCGTCTCATCTCGCGGTTCGATCACGTCACAACGTGCATCGCTGGCAGAAGACGAGCCGACGGCGGCAGCTTCAACGATGTTGGTGTGACTGGATGGGGTTCGTCGATGATTTGCGAGCTCGAAAACGCGCCATGACCAGCACCATTAACACGATGCTGGCGCGTTCAGTCGGTCATCGGCTGAAACGCGCGTGGTCGTCATGGACAGCGCTGACGCTCGAGTTGCGCGACCGTGAGCGCCAACGGCGTCTGGACGCGAGTAACGAGCGTGTCCTGCTTTTGGTCAGTGACCGGTCGCAGCTTCAAGAGCAGCACGCTCGAGAGCTTCGACAACGTAGCCTTGGATTCTTTGCTGTCACGCTTGCGACGGTATTAATGCGCTCTCTACAGTCGAACGCCGAAGCTTCAAAGGCACGCGCGTTCGACCACTGGAGGCACAGCATCTTGATCGTCCGCCACCGCGCTATATCCAACTTGGTAGCAGTTGTGACCGACCACATTCGTCGCTCCACGCTGCTCCGCTGGCGTGTGTTCCTTCGTGCGCAACGGACAGCTGACGAGGTCAAGATACATCGACAGCGCACGTTCGAGCGCGCCGCGGTGCTGTTTGCGTCGGCCACGACTCAGACGCGCAAACGGCGTGTGATGCTCACGTGGCAGACATTTATACTCGCACGTCGTACGAAGCGGAGGCAACGCGCCCTCATGGTGGCCACAATCTCGCACGGACTCGACCGCGCGACGCTCCGGAGATGTTTCCGCAGCTGGACGCGTTACGTGCACGCTAGTATCAGTCGCCGGCATCAACTCAGCAAGTTAAGCACGATCATCAGTGGACGAGCACTCGGGTGGGCGTTCCGCGAGTGGAGACGGCGGGTTGATGCTCAAGTGCGACTCCAGCAGGGTGCTCACCTACTTGCGCGGATGTGGAGGCGTAGTGACTTCAAGCTGCTGGCGCGGCGGTGGCGACAATGGAGCCATTGGCTCGTGCTAGCAAATGCTGAAGTTGACCAACGAGACGACCGACAGGGGCTGCTTCGTCGCATCTTCCGAGCGTGGGTGCTCCACTTGGCGGCAAGAAGCGAGTGTCTGAAACTTCACGAGCGCCGGCGGGAGCTGCGGCTGCTGATCGTGTGCTTCGCGTCTTGGAAAGGCCAGTGCCGCCGCTCAGGTGATCTCGACACTGGTTCAGATCGCACTCACTTGCAACTTTTCGTGCTCGCGTCCAGTCGACGCCGCGCAATGGCAGCAGCAACCATACCAGGGATACCCGTCCCTTGCCTCTGGAGCTACAAACACTATCGCATCAAGGCCATCGAGCTAGATCGGCGGCGTCGACGCGCGTGGACGGCACTGAACACTCTGGAACGCATCGCCTTGGTCGCTCAGTTGCAAAGACAGAACCAGAAAATCGCCATCGCTCGACTAGCACGGTCATTGCGTCGTCAACACCGCTGCGTGCTCAAGCTGGCGCTCTGGACATGGGTCGCGCGCGTTCAGACCGTTGCGCTGTCGCTCTGGGCAGCCAACTTGTCTCCTTCGAGATTGCTGGGCTCACCACCTTCTTTGTACCATCACCGCGATGAAGACGTCACAGCGCACGTCGCATCCATTGTCCTTCGTGATCTGAGCGATGCACGTGCCCAGTTCCATCGAAAATGCTGGCGCGTCGTCGCTCTTGCGGCCCGCAACCACCGCTGCTGGTGGCTCCGCCGCAGCTTTGAGCGGCTGCGTACTGCAGTTGCTGTCCATCGTCGCACCTCTCACCCGCGATCACGGCGGCATCGTCCTATCAGTGACGACAGCCCTCAGCAATTGACTCAAAGCACACGTCTTCAAGCTGCAGCGGCGCGTGCGATGATCGATCGGCTCTCCACGGCGATGATGCGCGTCTTCTTCCGCGAGTGGAAAGCCCAATACGTCGCTGCGGCGCTGCGCGAGGCCGAAGCCGCCCACGAAGCGCTCTTGCTTGCACTCCACGACGCCGCACTCGGTCGACAGGCACTTAATCCCCTTCGCGCGGCTTCGCCAACGTCGATCGACTACTGACACTCAGCAGCATAACAGCAGGAGAGACGAGCTCGCTGGCACGAGATCGAACTGAAAAGAACGACATGTGAGTGTGTTAGCCCGCTAGCAACCAGACGCAGCCAGCTTACGACCTAATAGACTGACATCAATCACGAAACATGAACTGGGTGCGTCTATTGAGCTCGATCGCAGGCTGCCGAGTGGATAAGGCGACGGCGCAGCTTTCGTTGGGTAACGACTGCCATCGTTACAGCGTATCAGGCGTTAGCCCTGGTGCCTCATGGGCGACCGGAGCACCGCTGCCGTCGCTGATGTTACCACCCGAGCCGAGGACATCGAACGTGGCGACGATCGGCCGGTGGTCCGACACGAGTCGCCAGTAGTCGACGAGCGCGTCCTCGCCCGCGTACTCCTCCGGATGACGCACTGCGCGCCAGTCGGGTGCGAACTTGGGGCGTTTGATTCGTACCACATCCGACAGACTCCGAGGGAGCAACTGACAGGATGTCGGCACGAGCTTGAGCCGATCCACGGGCGCGTAATACCGCGGCGCTGCCAGCGGGTCATTCGCATGTTGTAGCCGCTGATGGTAGTGGAAGAGCTGGTCGCTCTCATTGTCCTCATGCGCATGCGCGGCTCCAACGAGCGGCGTGTGCGGATAGTGGAGCTGGTGCTGGTGTTGGCTGTACGGCAGCGAGTAGGGCCGGCGACCCGACAGCAGCGGTGCGGGTGTTGTCTTTGGGGACATGATGCGGCTGCGCGCTGGCGTCGCCGCACCATGCAGATGCGCGCCAAAGATAAAGTCGACGCCGACCTCGCGGTTGTTGTGATTGACGTGCGTGATCCGCGCCTCGCGGCCGTGGAGCCGGCCGAAGACGCTCGCGAAGCCCTGGTCCATCACGAGCCGGTGCACTGGGTCGTTGCTGTCGTTGAAGTCGCCGCACATGAGCTGCAAACGCATCACACAGATCAACATGATCAGCAAAAGGGCGCGACTGGTGACGAGGATACGAGGGGATGACTGCGCCAGTCAACGCGCTTGGCGCGTGTCTTTCGCGCCGCTGAGCCAGTGCAGGACCCCTCTCCTCCGCGATCAGAAATGCAACCAAGACGAGGGGTATGATGTACGTACGACGGGGACGTTGTCCAGGTTCTCGCGCTCAATGTAGTTGCGCGCCTGGGCGAGCACAAGCTTGATCTGGTCCAGGCGCATCTCCTTGTAGATCTCTGCGTGCGGGAACGTCAGGTGCGAGTTGATCACGAGGAACGACTGTCACAGGCGCAAAGGTAAGCGGAAGTAGCAGCACAAATGTGAGCAAACAAGCCACGTCCATGCCCCAAGCATGGAGACGAACAGCAGCGACAGCAGCGGCCACACGTACGCGCTGAGCGAGCGGCAGCACGTCGCGATTCCACTTGGTGGCGACGTGCATGAGCAGCGCGACGCGGTCACCGGCGCCGCGGTCAAACTCGATGTTCTGAACGTGGTGGATGTCGAGCTTGCGCTTGCGCACGAAGACGGCGAGCCCGTCCTCCTTCTTGCCGGGGCGCTTGATCGTGTGTAAATAGTGCGTCGAGTGGAAGGCCGCGCGGAAGGTGCTCTCGTATTCGCGCTGGAACCAGTACTCCTGCAGGCACACGAGGTCGCACTGCTCGCGCTGGATGGTGCGGATCGCGGCCTGCGCGCGCGCCAGGAAGGCCGCGCGGTCCGCGCTCTCCAGTAGCCCGCCATGCCGGAAGTAGCACGGCGCCAGCACATTGAACGTCATGAGCGACAGCGACCGCCGCCGCGCGCCCCCACCGCCCACGCCGCGCAGCATCGCACTCGTCCTCCGCTCCGTCCTCTTCCCCCTCCTCCCCCCTGCTCCGCTGCTCTCCTTCCCTCGCCGCAAACCCTCGGCGACACTTAGTAAATGGTGACGCTTTCTCCTTGGGGTGTGACGGCCTTTCTCGCTCTGGTTCGCTCCTGGTGACGCTGGGGGAAAGTGCGCGAAAGTACCGTGATATTCATATTAGAGACCCCTATTCGACGAGAAACGGGCTACACCGTGTTTTGGGACGCGGGAGTGGTTGTATGACGTTGAAGTGACAAAATACGGTAGATTCAAAACCGAGGGTACGCAGAACCGGGTGCGGTGACGCATTGAAGTTGTGTAGGGTGACGCAGGGAGATTGGGTGACGCGCCCCGCGATGACGCGCGCGCGTTCCAACCTGCGCCAGTCGGAACGCAAGGTGCTGACGCTCCTCGCCCCACTCCCTTCCTGCATCTCTTCATCGCCTTCGTCGCCTTCATCGACTTCGCTCGCGCTCCCCGTGGCTTGAAGTTAGCAACGGAGCAGCAGCGCTGTACTGTACCGTACTGTGCTGCATTCCCGTCAACTGAGACGGCGAGGGTAATGCGCGCGATGATGTCCATCGCTCCGTGATTTGACGTACGACGGCGACTCACAGTGTTGCGATGGCGGTGACGACGGATGACAACGATGTACTATTATACAGTGTTAGTGGCTGCCTGCTGTGTGCGATGGTGACGGCGGCTGTGGTGGCGGTGTACCCTACTCGCGACTACAGAACTAGACTGCACGTCAGAGCAGAGTGCCTACACGCGGAGGATATACAGTGCGTTGAACGTATCCGAGTGTTTCGGTCTATGTAGGGTTTTGACGCACGTATTCGCTTTGTGACGTGCCCAGGCAAAGCGGGCTGAGGATCACGCACCGAAAACGTGCGTGCGTTTGGTGCTCGGCGGACGTCAGAGCGGGGCACGCGCGGACTCAGCGCGCATTCCTGGCGCAAGAGAGAAGGCACTGGATCGAAGCTGACCCAAACGCTTGCGTTCCGCTGCACGTATCACTCGGCACAAGGCGTTATCCGTATTTATCATGGCTGCGCGTGAGAAGAAACACGGGCGACGGCGAGTGCTAAGTGGCTGGGCGGACTCGTCGGTCGCGTGTCCGTCTATCGCAGCGGCGGCCGTGGCAATCTCACTGCATAGGACCCGGCTGGCCGCCACAAATGACGCCCAGAGCCGGAAAAATCGCCCCACCTGACTCGGCCTCCCTCTCGGTGGTGGGACGAGACAGTAGTCGACGATGCCGATCCATCGATGGCACGGGTCGGTCGGCGCTTGCGCGAACACCGCAGACCCTCTCCTTCCTCCTGGGCGTTCCATGGCCGTGCTTCTCTTGACTTGGTTCAAGACTGCTTTTGGCGGAGAGCGCAGGCCGTACGTATCGTCTATCGGTGTTGATCATGGCGGCCGCGGACGGCGCCGCATGATCACCTCCGCCCGTCTGCTGGGCTGCCTCCCTGCCTGCCTGGCGGTTCGCCACCAAAAACCAACGCGTGCGCTTGTCGACCCTAGGAATGCACCCAGTCGAGGTGGTCACCGCTCCGAGCCGCTGGACACTATCCGGGACGCGCAGGCGGCCACCGAGTGGATGGGCAGCCAGCCGCCGCACACCGGCAACTCGTCACATCATCCGACGTGTGTGCGCGCGCTCAGCAGCTTCAATACGACAACTATCCACTTTGCCCAAGCATCCGCCACGGGCGACAAGTGAACCAACTGGATTGATGAAACTGCCTGGCGATATACGATGCGATGCATACACGACGTCCGCTCGGGAACTCTGCTGACGTGCCAAAGATACCACGGAATAAGCCAAAAGCTTATTCGCCGAGGAGCTAAAATAAGAAGTTTGAGGCAAGAGAGGTGGACGCGTCTTATTCCTTCCAGGCGAGTAATTGTGTCGCGTCAATCGGATATCTATCCATCCATGGCACTTGCCAGCCGCCAAGCCGCCACATTCATCCAGTCTGCTCGTTGTCTCTATCATAACAAGCTGCGGGAGGTTGATCACAGCCAGGCCGGGAGCCGCCATCGTAACTGGCGCACGGATCACCCGCGTTCGCTGCTGAACGCGCGCGCTGGCGTGCCCGTAACTCACCGCCAAGCGGCGGCCATGGCGGCGGAAGGGGCCAGTCGGCGCGGGAAGAAGCTGCATGCGCCTACCAATGCGCGGAGAGGCGCTGGCCGTCTTAGTCTACAGCCGTTCGCATAGAAAGAACAGTGGGGAGCTAAATCGTGCAGAGACCGCGACACCAAGTGGACGAACGACCTTATTCGCTGTTGCGTGCTGTGCAGACCAGAAATAGACCAGGAATAAGAATATTTTGATTAATTTTAGAGGGGAAAAATACCAACTAAATTTACATCAATTTGTACTTTGAAGTATTCATACTTTGAAGTAAAAAGGACTTGATATAATAGTTACAGTTTTAGAGGAGAATTTTGAAGAATCTTTGATCTTCGAAATTAGATGATTTTTATCGAACTTGCAGCCTATAAAAACTTATTCGGACCATAGAGAGCGTGCGACGTGACTGGCTTCAACCACCCAAGGGACGTGACGAGGGTGAATAAGAACTCGCAAAGAGGACGGAGCAGCTACAATTGTTGTAGCTTTCCATCCACTTGTCTGCACTGCGCAGCCAGCAGACACGCAGCCAGCAGACACGCAGAGCTTTCCACGTACACCATGAGTTGCTCAGGTACAACACGATACCTACTGATTGAAGCCATACCCTGTGCAGCGCCGGCACCACTGCGGGTTCCCTGTTTTCGTGACTCGTGGCGTGGTATTAGGCGCCACATGAGCACCTGAAGTCATCTAACGTTTCGCTGGCACCGCTGGCATTTCCAAACCCCGGAAGAAATCAGTCACAGCTCCTATTCTGGCTTGGAGCAGCGAACGAGGTGCAGCCCCGGAGCCTTCGCTACCTCGCCTGGACGGATCGCCGTCTATTCAGAAACTTCTCCCTCGTGATCTGCGTGGGTGTTGTACGTTTCTCATCACGCACTCACTGCTGGTAGCTCAACTTAGCTCAGCTTAGCTCAGCTCACGCCCGTCGCATTGCATCGCACTGCATCGCATCGTAGGCGATCAGTAAGTACATCAAGTCAAAGTTTAGAGCATTTGGGGAACATGGCGTCGTCCTAATCACGCGAATGTTGAAATCAGAAAATAGCAGGCGTATGCGTTTGAGTAGGCCAAACTATTTTATATACTGAAATTAAGACGTTTCAACGCCAGAAAAAGGCTATTTCCGAGGTTTCATACTGAACGCTTTCTTCCATCCTTTTTCCATGAGAGTATCTCTTCGAAAAAATTTTCTTTTTCTTTCTCTAAATGTAAAACGACGTCCGATCTCAATGTTCATACAAAAATCAAGTATAATTCGCCCCGAGTGAAGTGCTGTCTTTCTTTTTTTCTCATCTGTGGCCATCCGTTTCCTTCTTGTTCTTCTTCCCCCCCCCCTTAGTTGGCTACATCGCTTTTTTTTTTTTTTTTTTTTTTTTTTTTTTTTTTTTTTTTTTTTTTTTTTTTTTTTTTTTTTTTTTTTTTTTTTTTTTTTTTTTTTTTTTTTTTTTTTTTTTT
>JAASGW010000538.1:0-21561 GCA_023334395.1 Phytopythium sindhum | reverse complement strand
CAAAATGTACTACTGGCCGTGTTCTTTTGTTCCAAAATTGGATGACAAAATATCGATATTGACAAAGCATTCTGTAAAGGATTGTTTTGTCATTTTGCTGTATTGGTTTTGTCAAATTTATGCGAACCTTTTGTACCCCGATGGTACCAACAATGAACATCAACTTCAACATCTCCTGCGGATCGACATCGCGTCACTGCCACGACATGGATCAATGCTAAAGTGGCCTGTATTTGTGTACAACTTGAACACAAGGGCCATGCTATCGTCACTATATGCCCGCTCTATGGTTTATTGGTCGAGCTTGAACTGGCTGATCTGGATCTCCTCGCCGTGCTCAGCGTAGTCGCCCTGGAAGCGGCGGAGGCGGAACTCGCGCCAGCTCACGCCGCGGTAGCGTGCCTTCTCGCCCGCGTGCACCACGATGGGCTTCACGACGGCGCTGTAAGACGGGTTGTAGAAGAAGGGCGCCGAGAACCGTTCGCTCCCGCCGTTCGCGAGCACGCGGTGCAGCGGCGCCACGAACTTGTCGTTCGACCACACCTGCACCATGTCGCCGATGTTGATCACGAACGTGTCCTTGCGCGGTGGAACTAGGCACCACTGCTGCGTGTCGCGGTGGAACGCCTGCAGCGACGCCACCTCGTCATCCTGAAGCAACACGGTGACCGCGCCGGCATCCGTGTGGTGGTACACGCCCATGGTTTTCTCCGGCTCGGGCGCCACCGGATAATGGTTCAAACGCAGGAAACTCGTGTTGTCCGATATCTTGGTCGCCTTCTCGTCCGCCTGCTGCACTTCCTGGTGGAAGAACTGGTCGAAGAAGTCCACGCGCTCGCCGAGAGCGACGGCGAACACCTGGATCAGGCGACGCGAGATGTGCTCCATTGTCGAGAAGTACTCCGTCATGGTCGCGCGGAAGCCGGGGAGCGCATCGTCGCTCGGCCACTGGTTCTGATCGCCGCCGAGGCGCTTGTACACGCTGCCGTCCGCCGGCCCGTCCTCCTGGCGGCCGGCGTAGTCAAAGCCCTCCTTCCAGTCGACCTTGTTCTTGGTGAGCTCGTTGTCGAAGTAGCCGCGCGAGTTGGTCTCGGACCGCCGCAGCGCGTCCTTGACGCTCTTGGGCAGCCGGAAGAAGGCGCGCATGGCGTCCTGGAAGCGTTGCAACTGCTCGACGCTCAGCCCGTGGTTCTTGATGTAGAAGAAGCCCCACTCGGCCGCGGCGTCGCGCACGCCGGCGATCACGTCGCGCAGCGCCGGGTTGTCCTCGCGCAGCACGGCCGCTACACTCGCGTCGTCCGCGCACGCCATGAGCGCGCCGATGTCGATCACCGGCACCTCCACCACGCTCTTGGTCGTCGGCGTCGCCATTGTGGAGCCCTAGTGCTGGTGCTGTGGAGTAATGGGCGGATGTGGTGGTGATGGATGAGATCAGGAGCTGTGGTCGTCTTGTGGGGACGCGAAGGCGCCGCATTGCGTCTTGATTTGATAAAGCCACGTAGTATTTCCCCTTGTTTTGAGATATTTTCAGTTGAGTGGCGTTGAACATGGAGAGTGACATGAGCTAGTCGGTGACGCGTTCGCGTTGAAGCAGGCGATTGAAGGTGCCGACGCCGCTGTGACTTGAGCCTGCGGACATGGCCATTGCTCGCCGCGCGTCCGTGCGCCTGCGACTTACACTGCACGATACAGTTGAGGATCGAAGGTCATGCAGAGCCCCCGCTGTTTGCTGGTATGGTAGGGGCCAATTGCGCTGAAGCACAGGTGTGTGCCACACGCTGCATCAGAGGCTAAGGAAGGCAGGCAAGTTGCCTTCCTGCATCCACGTCTGAGTCACGACCTCCTCTCTCTGTCTCACACGTGCGAACAGTGGCGATCGGTCAGTCAAACGACGTAGAAGCATTGTACTTAGCGGGAAAGAGAACTGAATGACTGTGATGATTGGCCGTGATGCCGAGACGTGGCGACGGTAGCTCGACCGTCACTCGTGCCCATCCGCGCACATCAAGCACTCGGTGATGTTGCGGTCCACGACGTTCAGTTCTCCGTTCCATTCGCTTCGTCGCCGGCGTGTTTCTTTTGCGCCGGCCGAGTCGGCGACCGGGTGTGACCCGTCAACTTTTCGGACGAGAGGCAGTCGCTCACTCGCAGTGGCTATGGAGACCGCAGCGTTAACCGGCGCTTGACGCGGCAGCCAACAATGTTGGCCCAACACGCACTTCATGGTCCGGCCAAGACGCACACGACCGTGTTTTTGCATTCGCAAAGGAACATTCGGCATGCAGCATCAGGTCGCACACCCCAACGTACTGTTGGCGCCCAGACCACCAAGCGCCGCCGTTTTCCAGTGAAGAACCGGGGAGAGGAGCGCGGCAGCCTCATCGAGTGGCTGGCCGCCGAGTTTCGACGGAAATCCACCGGAGCGGGCGGTCGCGGTGGCGCCAATGCACAAGCAGCGAGCGAGGGACGCACGCCATTTGCATCGCCACACTTGCGCCATGTGCCACGGTGGACACGATGTGCGAGAATTTAGTGTGGGCGAAATAAGTTTACGACCACACGCGGTTATGCTCGTCCACAAGAAGTGTAACCCTCTACAACCCTAATCACAAACCATATTCAAATATCCGATGCGGTTACTCATGAGATAAGGTTGATTCCAACACACGACGTGACGCAAATCTTCAATTTCAACAGCAACGTGTCTTTGAATCTGTCACTACAAAATATCGGCGCGTTGATGGGTGATTGGCGAAAAATCGCCGCGGAGAAACAGCTGTTGCGTCTGCCGTTACGTATCGTACCTTGTACTACCGCAAGCAGTACGCTCTCCCCGTGTCAATGCATCGCCTTCAACCGCCCGAAAGTATGGCGCTCGCTATGGGAAAACCGGGAAAATGGATGGGCGCGTCCCGCCGATCGCCGCGCCCTTCCGTCCGCCGCCGCCGCCGCCCGCGCGCGCAACGCCACGACGCATTGACACTCTCGCGCAGTGCTTTGTCCCGTCCTTCCGGCCGGCAGAGCGGTCGCGTGATTGAGGAACGAGGGACATCCATCCAGCGCCATGGCGGCGCGTCGGCTGGCGATGGCGATGGCGATGGCGATGGCGTCGCTGATGATGGTGATGGCGGCGGCGGACGCTAAGGCGACAACCATCCAATTCGTGAACCAGTGCGAGGACGCCGTCACGTGGTACGACGGCAGCGACAGCCTGGAGATCGCCACGGACGCGGTCTACACGACCCAGCTCACGGCCGGCGACAACGCGGCCTACCGCGCCGGCGTCACCAACGACGCTACTCGTACGCGCCTTGGTTAGCAGGCATGAGAAGGGAGATGCTACATGAGAGATCTAACGATGCGCTGGCTGGCAGTGGCTGAATTCGCGGTGGACGAGAGCAACACGTGGTACGACATCTCCATCATCCCGGCGGGGCCGCTTGGCGGGGTACGTACGCGCGACGATCACGGCGGGAGACTCGCCAGCACCTACTAACGCACTTTGCGGACGGCAGCCGGGGTCCTGCAGCAGCCTGGAGGAGTGCAAGCAGGTGACGGGCGGCGAGGGCTTCAACGTGGCCATGCGCATCGTGCCGAGCCGCTCGGGCGCGGCGTCCACGTCGGTCTGCCGCACGCTCTCGTGCCTGGAGGACGGCTGCGACGACGCGTACCAGTACCCGGACCAGGCCGCCAAGACACACAACTGCGCGGCGGGCATTTCGTTCGAGGTCATCTTCTGCCCGTCGGACACGTCCTCCTCCTCCTCTTTAGCGTCGGGCAGCAACAGTTCCGACTGGATCCCATTGGACTCAGTGAGCGGCAGCGGAGACGCCACTGCCGACGCGGATGTCGCCGTCTTCAACGCTTCCTCGGTAGCGTCCGACGCGGAGGCGAAGACCAACACACGGTCGGGAACGGCCGCCTCCTCCTCTTCACGGTCGGAGAGCGAGCAGCAGGTCGGCAACAACAGCAGCAACAACGCGGCGGACAGCAGCTCCTCGGCGGTGATCGTGGCCGCCGCGTTGGGCGCCACGGCCGTGGTCATCGTGCTGGGGACGGTCGTCGCGCGGCACTGGCGCACACTCGCGCTCAAGTGGGAGGCGGCGCACTGGCACAAGCCGCGCACGAGCTCGCCGACGCTGTCGTTCGTGGAGATCGACGACGCCGCGTCGCCGTAAGGCTCGCGCACAGTTTAGGAAATTAGCATAGCAGATAGGTAGGACGGACGCAGTAAGTATCGTGTACAGCAGTAGGAGGAGTAAGCCGTCGGAGACGGATAGTAGGTAGAATAGCATGGAAACCAGGTCGCAGCGGGCCAAGAATAGAGTCGAGCAAAGGCGGGCGATATAACGCCCCGGGGTGTAATATACACCTCCATTGAGCAGACGCGGCGTGCGGGTGGGTTACGGAAGGCATGGGGCAGGCGCAGTCACGGACCGCGGTCTTCGCCGGCGTCCTCCCGTCGCGGGCGAGCAGCAAGCCGAGCAAACCTGCGGCTGTGAGCATCGCGACCAACTACATCCAGCCCCAGCACGAGCAGCTGCAGGCGCTGACGCCCTCGGATGCTGACACGTTGCTGCCAGCAGTGACGCAGTTGGACCAGCTACCAGCCCACTGCATTGCTCGCGAAGTCGCCGGCAGCGTTAACAGTGGCAGTAACGTCAAGCCAGCGTCATTACCAAGTCTGATCGGTGGTGCTCCGCTGGTTCCTGGACGGGGTATTGACGACGACTGCGGCATCACCATTGCCCGGCCGCCTTCCTCGCTCTACGTCGAGCCTGAGAGCGTTCGCAAGGCCCGCGTGCTGGACGAGCACGACGACGTTTGCTCGGAGATCCTCGAGGGCTTCCTGTTCGTCAGCAACCTGCGCGTGGCCCGCGATCGCACGACGCTGGACGTGCTCGGTATCACACACGTGATCGACTGCTGCGCCGAACTGAGCGGTGTGGATGCTGATGGGGACAACGAGCGCGTTCGCCTCCGACTGGCTCTGCGCGACGACACGCGCGAGGACCTGGCACCGTTCCTGCTCTTCCAGCTCGTGCCGTTCATCGCCCAGTGCCGTCAGGAACAGCAGGAGCGTCTTAAAGCAGGAGGAATCGGCCCCAAAGTGCTGATTCACTGTCACCAAGGCGTCTCACGGAGCTGCGCCATCGCGATCGCGTTCGTGATGGCGGACCGCACCATGCCGTTCCGTGAGGCCGCAGCATTCGTCAAGCAGCGCCGAGCTATCTCGAGCCCGAACGCAGCGTTCCTGTGCCAGCTCATCCAGTGGGGACGCGACCTCGACCCGTTCCTGGAGAGCGACAACGACCCGCGCGTGCTGAGCGGGCTCTTCCGCCTCACGCCGCACGCGAGCCACGACCATAACACGCTCGTGCTCAAGAGGTGCGGCGATGTCGACGCTAGTTGGGTAGATGAGAGCGCCTTCACGGCCGAGCTCTGGTCCAAAGGCGTGTTCGTGTTTCAGCGGCTGAGTGATGCGACGGTGGTCATCTGGACTGGCGCCAAGTGCGGCATCGAAGACGGAGCGCTGATCGCAAGAAGGTTCGTGGAGAACGCAGTGCGCGCGAAAGCCTTTGCCGTCGCTCGAGCCAAGTCTGTGGCATGTGTCACTCCTACGTTGGCTGTGGCGAGCGATGGAGACGCTCGACTCTCGATCGTAGACGTTCATGGGCCAGACAGAGGCGACGGCGAACAGTTCGAGTACGCGGCCGAGTTGCAGTGGTACCTGGACGACATCATGGGTAGAAAGCAGCAAGGACTAGCCACAGACGTGGCTCAAGAGGTCCCGGCCACTCAAAGGACCGAGGAAGAAGGCCAAGCTAGCAGTCTTGAAGCGGAGACGTTGTCGTCAGCGTCAGAAGACACTGGGTCGCCGCTTCTGTTTGTCCTGAGCGATGGATACGCTGAAGACATTGGCGGCGAGTGGGAACGGCTGAAGCAGTACGACGCCGAGGATCTCACTTCGCAGGATGCGTTCCTGCTCGTGTGGTCACCCCCAACACCTCCAAGGGCAGCGACTTTGCCTGCTTCACATCTTCACCATTATCCAGAGTGCTTTGTCTGGATCGGTGCGAGCTGCTCGCTGGACGTCCAACGCGTCGTGGACGCGTCACGACACCACATCAAGACTCTGATCTCACCAACGGACTGCACAGGCGAAGGAAGCAACAGCGTTGAGATCGCAATCGAGAAGCAGAGCAGCGAAAGCGACCGCTTCTGGCATGTGTTCGAGCTCGGATACTAAGGACTTTGGTCCTCACATGGATATGGAGGAGCAACATTGGAGCCTCGCCAATTGATAGGGACCGTGCTTTGTTTCATTCATTATTAATACACTCTATGAATGCGATGGAGCTGATCTTTTTTCATGTTGTTACTTGCGTTGCTTGCTGCCGCCGCGAATGGCGGGCAGGAGCGCCGCGACCGCGTCAGAGAAGGTCACGACGTCGTGGTGACACGGGTCTAGCGTCTCCACGAGCTGCTGTATGTCGGCGTCCGTCTATCATATTTCCACACACAGCGTGATGAGCGAGGCAACAGGAATCAGAGCTCACGAAGGAGCCGCATTCCTACCTTCGAAGGCGCCACGCGGCCCACAAGCGTCGTGAACGCGTCCTGCGACACAATACGATACAACACTAACGTCAGCAAGCACTGAGGCTACGTCTTCTAGTAACAAGCGCTCCTACCCTTGAGAGGACACCCACGTGGTCCGCGTCGAGCTTGTCGAACTCAGCGCGGAAGGGCTCGAGCAGCTTCAGTCGGCCCTGGAGCTGGTACGTGAGCAGCACGTGCTCGAGCAGCGCGTACGGGATGGCGGCCAGGCTCTTGCGTCGACTCGTGACCACCTTGTGCCGCTGTCGCTTCTGTTGCTGGTGGCTCACGCTGGCCTGGAAAGCCTCGCTGCGCTTCTTGACCAGCCGAAGCAGCGCCGCGCTCTGATTCAACAGCAGCAAAAGCATCGACAGTCAGAATCGCAGCGTTAACCACGCACAAAACCAGTCGCCACGCACATCTTGCGGCTCGTAGAGGTACGTGAGCAGCTCGGTCCACTCGTCCTCGAAGATGACGCCCACCAGCCGCGCCTTGACGAGTGCCGTGAGCGCCGACTCGGGCTTGAGCGGGTGTTTCGACTGCAGGTACGCACGCAGTAGGTCCGCGAGGGCGCGCTGCAGCTTGCGCTTGATGGCGAGGAAGCCCTCATCCAGGTGGTTGCGTAGCAGCGCTAGGAAGACGGCGACCTCGTTGTCTCGCGCCGCCAGCTGCTCGCTCGCCTTCCAGATCGCGCTCGCGTAGTCCACGATGAGCTTGGACAGTCCGAAGCGCGTGTTGAGGTACGTATACATGTGCTGCTCCAGCGTTTCGTGAGGCGCACCGCTTGCAGGGCCTCGTGCGTCGCTCCTGCTCTTGGACTGCAGGATGCTGCGCAGCAGATCCAGGAGCTGCTTGAGCGTCAGGCTGCGAACTTCCACAGCGGTCTGGGCGGAGGATAGCACTGAAAGCGACGCCTGTGCCGCTGGAATCGGGGGTTTGATCACTTCTTGAACGTCTACATCACCCTCAAGAGCGAGTTGGCGACTGACCTCGCTGGCTGTGGGCTGCACCGCGCGAACTTGTTCATTCGCGTCGTCTTTCAGTGACTTTCGCTGTTTCAGTCGCCTTGGTGGTGCCTTGCTGGCTTTGGCAACGCGTTGAGAGGCCGGAGACTTGTTGGAACCGCCTAGGTTGACTTCGATTAAGCCGACATTCTCATTGGAGCTGCCATTGCCGACTGCAAGTGTCAATGTGGACTGCAGCTGCCGCTTCAGCGCAGTATTCTCCTGCTCCAGCAGCTCACGCCGCGCCTTCTCCTGTTGGAATTGTAGCTGCATCCCCTCCAGGTCGCTTTCGAGGCTCTCCGCTACATCAAGAAGCACCTTGAGCTGTTGCTGGGTTGCCTCTGACGACTGTTTCGTTCTCTTGGTGATCACTGGAGCCGTCACTGCAGCTCCACCATCTCCTTGAGGTCGCGAAGATGAAGTCAAAGTGCTCTTCTTGACGTCGTGGAGCGCCGCGAGCACCTCCTTCTGCAGTCGCAGCAGCCGCGAGAGCGCGCTTCCGAGGTTCCTGTCGACTTGAGTGGCTTTCTCGGCACCAAACGCGCCGCATAGCTCGAGCAGACTCCACCGCGTTCGTAGCACCGACGCTCGGGCGTCCTGCTGGCTCGAATCCTCTGGTGCTCGCGCAAGAACATCGCGCTCTTGGGCGCCAAGTTGCTCTGCGAGTCGCTCGACGTGCTTATCGAGCTGCTCGAACATGGCGAGCGTTTCCTGCGCCTTCCGCCCGTCTCCCTTGCCCGCTTCGCACACATGAAATGCTCGAACGACGCTCTTGAGCTCTTCCAGGAATGCCTCCGTCGACAGAAGGTGCTGCTCCGCTCGCTGCCGCCGCGACGGTGCCTTTGAATGGCTCGGTACGTGTGAAGGGGGTGGTGGAGGTGGCATCAGAGGCACCTGGCTGGTAGCCTCAATCAGGAAAGACCCGTTGCGCTTCGAACTCGAGGCCGTAACAGTGCCCAAGGTTTTGCCCTTGAGCAGTTTGCGCCAGTCCGTGCGGTCGTCCGAGATGCTCGCGGGGATTTCTCGCGGACGCACGCTGTTGCTATTGCCTTTAGCCGTCGAAGCAACGCGCTGTTGCCTCACAATGGTGCTCGTACCATTGGTACTGCTCGGTGAGGCCTCCTCCGCAAGTAAATGCTTGTGCTTGATCGCCTGGAAGCGCAGTCGCAGGTCTCGCTTGGCCTGTGGCGAGCTCGGAGGCGAGTGACCGACGGTCCTACTGCTCGCCTCAGCCTCTAACGCTCCGGATTGACACAAAGGCACACCATTGAGGATCCGAAGGCCCGGGAGCAGCTCAAGCAGACGTTGCTCGTCTTCGACGCCACCCGCAAGCGGCACACTGAGGCTCTTGAGTCGTGCACAGGCGCTCAGAGAGCGGGCGAGCGCCTCGGGACTCGGGAACGCGACTGAGTTGTTCGACAAATCCAGCGCGACGAGCCTCGGCAGCTTTCGCCCGACATCCGAGGGCAGCGACGCCAGCGCGTTGTCGCTCAGGTCCAAGTGCCGCAACTGGGGGAAGTGCGCGCTCAAAAACTCCAGCTCGGTGGACACATCGGTCAGCTGCTTGCCGCGGAGGGTGACGCGTTCAGTGCCTGGGTCTAGCTCCAGCAGCACACGCAGGTCTTCGAGCCCGCTCATACCAATCGGTTCACGCGGTGGTGACGGCTCCGGTGTGAGTGAGTCCATCAAAGCTCCACCGTCGTCGTTGGAGACCGAGACACGTCGGGCGGGCCTATCAAAGGCTGCCATGCCGAGAGTTGGTGTTAGTCGTTGGCAATTGCGACGGCGATCGGTGCAAGCACCTATAGACGCTCTCTGTGTCAGTTTTTGGCGCTCGTGTCCATGGTCTCGGATCAAAAATAGCGGCGGTATCAGGTCAAGTGGGCCGGACTCCTTGTGTCGGTCGGAGAACGGAGATCACAGACAAAGACTAGCGCTACGATCGTATCTCGCAATGTGAACTCAGTCTCAAAGAAGTAGGTTGCATTATCTTGTCTGTTGATTTCCAAAACGATCTTGTTCATCAGATCGTGTGCTGAGCGGTGCGGCGGCTCTCGCCTCCAAAACTCTCCAGCAATCAGCACACGCGTGCACATCTAACAAGCAACGAGATGCGCCGCCTCCAGACACACTTTACACAATAAATGTCCGCTCTGGGAGGACGACACCATCACCAGCGGCCGGACTTCTTACAGCACAGTGATGTTGTCGATCGGGGTCACAAGACCGTCGCCCGTGGCATAGATGGACATCTTGGGCTCGTTGTTCTCCAGCTCCTGCTTCTTCTTGCGCACGACGACGACGGCCGCGACGGCCGCGACAACGGCGGCGGCGCCCACAGCCGCGACAACGGCCGCCGTCGCCCCCGAGCTCTCCTCTCCAGACTTGGTCGTCGCCTTCTCGGCGCTGCCGCTGTCCTCGTCGTTCGAAATGTTGGTGGTACTCGTGGTGCTCTCGGACGAGACCGCCGACGACGGCTTGGAGGTAGTCGTGACGTGCTCAACGGCGTCGTCCTCCTCATCGTCCGCTTCTCCACCCACCTCGTCGTCATCGTCGTAGCTCGCCGACAAATCGATCGACGAGTCGACCGACGAGTCGACCGAGGCCGACGAAGAAGAGTTGGTGCTCACGACATCGTACAGGTCCGAATCGACGCTCATGGACGCCGACGATTCCAGCGACTCGACCTGCTCGGGGGTCGGCTCGGGCGTTGGCTCTTCCGTCGTGGGCTCCGGCGTCGGTTCCTCCGTGGTCGGCTCGGGCGTGGGCGCCTCCGTGGTCGGCTCGGGCGTGGGCGCCTCCGTCGTCGGCTCCGGCGTGGGCGATGGGGTAGGAGCCGGCGTGGGCGATGGGGTAGGAGCAGGCGTGGGCGACGGAGTGGGAGCCGGAGTGGGCGATGGCGTGGGGGCCGGAGTGGGCGCACTGGTCGTGGGCGACGGCGCGGGCGTGGAGCCACCGCTGCCACCGGGGCAGAAGGTAAGCGTGATGGTAGTCGAGTCAGAGCACGCGTGGGTCTTGCCGTCGTCCTTGGGAAACTGGTACGCGTCCGCGCAACCGTCCTGCATGCACGTGACGGTCGCGCAGCCCGAGGGTGCGATCTGCATGGGCGTGTTGAAGCCCACGCCGCCCGTCAGCTTCTTGCACGAGTCTATGTCGGGGCAGTACTCGGGCTGTTCGAGTGCACGAGTGTCGTTAGGAACGTGTCTGATCGGTCGGGATCCACCA
This sequence comes from Phytopythium sindhum, assembly GCA_023334395.1. Taxonomy (NCBI): domain Eukaryota; phylum Oomycota; class Peronosporomycetes; order Pythiales; family Pythiaceae; genus Phytopythium; species Phytopythium sindhum. Next base: position 10,732 of record JAASGW010000538.1, on the reverse strand, counting down.
CGCGAACAGTAAAACGTCATGCATGCGTCACTTACGCCGCTGAGAGGGCTGGTGGGGATGATGCTGATGTCGTACCATGCGAAGCCACCAGTGATGGAGAACTCGGCAACTGCAAGAACAAGTCCGGGCATTAGCAATGATGAGCTGCTACAGCCACTGAAAGATGACGGGCGCACGTACGGGTGGCCTGGGAGCTGATGCCGTCGCGGAACATGCCGTGGAAGCCCTGGGCGAGCGTGCGTGAGGTGGTGGCGCCGGGCGCGAGCGGCTCGATGGCCGAGTTGTCGTACAACTGCACGGTCTTGTCGCACTTGTTGACGATCTCGAGCTGCGTGGCGGACGCCGTCGAGAGCGCCGCGAGCGCCAGGAGCGCGGTCTGCGGGCGGAATACTTGCATGGCGGTCGGAGCGGAGGACTCTGGCGATCGCGCGGCAAGTTGGGGAGTGCGCCGGCCAGAGGGGAGGGACCACGAGCGCACGAACGGAGAAGCCGCAGCGACCAAAGCCGGACGGATAGAGGGACGGACGGACGGCGAAGAGTCCCAAGCTTACAGCCAAGCAAGCGAGCGACCGAGCGATGGATCGGGGGGTCTGGAGAGCGGCGCGCAATGCCGGACGCGCGCAAAAGGGGGATGGGTGCCGGCTCTTGCACAGCAAAGCGCGAGAAGCTACGAACTGTCGAATGTGATACATATTATAAAATGATATCATTTAAATGATTTAGTAGGTTATATACCTTTATAATATGATAATACAAACATTGTTGATGGACACTGCGGGAATCTTATTTGGTCGCTGCACGCGCGACCGACGACCCGCTGGCAGCCGTTTCGAGCGCCACAAACAGGCGCAGAGTCGCAACGAGGAGGAAAAATCCGACGAATCCAAGTCGCAACTCGAGCACCCCGCGCGTTCTTTCAGCTGCGCCAGCATGGGCTTTCGTGCGTTTATTGATACGTACTATTATGTACGCGTGGGATATCATTGTGACAAGGGTCTGGTGTGCTTGCTAGGGCAGATTTGGAGCCGCTGCGGGGCTGGACGGATGCCGCAGCGTGCTGTACAGTGCTGTAGGGGCTGCTCGTTCCTGGTGAACTGGCTCAAGCTCGAAACTGAAGGCCCGGTCTCTTGCGGCCAAGAGTGGGCACAATCCGTGACGTCAGGGCTCCTCAAGGCGGCAGGAATGCTGAATTGTTATATAACACATTGAGATGTCATTCGATTTATTCGAAATACGCAAAGTCAATTGATACACTGGAAACTCTAACTGCAATGTCGATTGTAACATTTTCAACGTGGCTTGTACAAAATGTCGCGTCTCTGAAGCGCCACATGTTGACCAATCAAAACTCGCATAAAACAGATATCCCCTACCCGCAGCTATAATACTATTGTACTGATTTAGATAGTGCTGTTCGAGTTGCGACAGAACTGTGCCGTAATACTAAAATAACCATAAAAACCTAAAATCAAGCCAGCATTATGATACATTCCATTATTTCGTCTAAATCTAAACATAAAACTCCGCTTCAATCACTTCCAGTGCGATCACCTTCCTACTCTTTCTTCCCCATCAACCTACACGATCGAGTCTCCATCGTCACCACCGGCAGCGATCTCATTCTCCATCTCTTCTTCTTCTCCGTCGGCATCTCGATCAGCAACCAGTCCAGTAGTTTCAGCTTGATCCTCTTCGGCCTCGGCCAGCTCCTCAGGCAGCTCCTCGGGCGGCGGCCCATCGACCAGAAGCTGCGCGACGCGCGCCTGGAAGCGCCGGCAGTACCAGCGCGGGGCCACGGCCGAGATGCCGCGCGCCGACTTGCCGATCAGCACCTTGCCGGCGCGCTCAAGCTTCTTCTCCCAGTCCCACTCTTGCAGAATGTCGATGATGCCTACGAAGTACACCTCCGTGGCTTCTCCGAGCGCTGCCGCCTCGCTCATGAGCGGCGCCAGGTGCCATCCGGCCTTGCCATCATCATAGGCACCTTCCTCCCGACTGCTTGGGCCAGCCGTATCGCCTCCGAACCGGCACGAGTGCACGCCGACGAGCAGCGAGTAGTCCATGATGCCCATCGACTTGAGGAACGCGCTGTCGGCCGACAGTTGCGCCACCAGCTCCTGCCGCGCGCCCTCCGAGAGCCACAGCTTCCGCGCAAAGTCGAGGTCCTTGAGCACCGTGTCCGCCACGTGGACGTGCCGTCGGTGCTGGCGGTCGCTCGACCGCCGCAACCCGCTGTCTCCGATAGTGAACTGAGCGTGGCAGTCAGCGCACTCGGCGCGCTCGCCCTTCTGCGGTCTGCGAGCGCGTCGGTCGATCCACGAACCCTTCACGTCGTACTTTTCGCTGATCGTCGGGCAGTGGCGCGCGCTGTGCAAAACGTTGGCCATCACAACAAAGTAAAAGCTGCGCCCGTACAGCCGCAGGCGGTGACAGCCGAACACGCGGATGAGTCGCGACGCCGGGTGCGCCGTGATGTACGCCGCATAGGCCGGCGCCATGCGCACGAGCGCGCGGCACTCCTTGGCGCGCATGCTCTTGACGATCAGCGCGTTGTCGCCCGTGAAAAACATGAAAGCGCCGCTCGAGCCGGCGCTCACGCGCTCCTTGGCCGTCGAGCGGAAGCTCGCGAGGTACGTCGCCTCCGACAGGCCGAAGGCCTCCCGCACCTCACGGAACGCGCGCGGCGCAAAGTCCATGAACAGCTTAGGCTTCGGCTCCGTGTCCAGCAGCGACATGGACAGTGATGCGCTCCTCGCCTCGCGGTTTGTCAGCGACAGCCGACGCGACGCGAACAGCGCCGACCGCCGCCGACTCGACAGCGCTAGGGGGTCCGAGTTCGGTGGTTCCGCCGTTGACGGCGTTGACGGCGACGGCTGCTCTGCTCCAGTTGGCTCCGCGTTGTCGAGCGCGGTCGCTCCATGGCTCTGGAGCTCAATCTCCGACTCAAACAGCTCGAACGGCACGTGAGAGACCGGGTACATGGAGAAGCGCCGCTGCAGCTGGTCAGACTCGTCATCGCATTTGCCGTCGCTCGACGGCTGCCCTTGGTCGCTTGTCGAGCGAGTTCGCGCTGAAAGGAGCTCGTTGTCGCGCAGACAATATGCGCGCGGCGATTGTTGAACACGCAGCGCCTGCACATGCTCGAGCGTCGGGTTGTTGGAAAAGGCTGAGTCGCGGCCGGCGCCGACAAGCAGCTGCTGCACCGAAGACGACGCCTCAGCCTCGCGAACCCGCTGCGCCGCGCGCAGGATCGACTTGGTGATACCACAGACCGTGTAGTAAATGATCTCGCGCTGGAGCGTCTCGTTGTTCTGCGACGCCCACGACGTGGCCCGCCGCCCAGGGGGCGAGGAAGTCGATGAGGAAGAGGAGGAGGAGGAGGAGGAGGAGGAGGAGGAGGAGGAGGAGGAGGAGGAGGAGGAAGAAGCCATTTCGCCACGAACCATTGGAGTCGAAGCAGCGAGCGATGGGCTTGCAGCTTCAAGGGCGACTAGCGAAGCGCGACCGTTGTCGGCGACCACACCAGAGCAAACCGTTGCTACGCGGCTGTCGATGTCTGGGTCCATCCCATCGCCACAAGCGCCCACGTCACGCTCTAATGACTGATCACGACGGTAGCAACAGCGGAAACAACGCGCGGTCCACTGAGTTGCATTCTGACACGCGCGCAACAGGCACGCGGTGCTGTTCCGTTCGCGCTTGTTGACGGCGACCCAGACGACGCACGTGAAGAACCCCTTCGCTGCGAGCGAGTAGTTGAACGCGGCGCCAACCGCGTCAATACCTTGGTACGTGCCCCTTTCATCCTCGTCAATAGCTGGCACGTGGGCGAGTGCGTGGGAGTTCGAGCGGAAGGCAAAGAACGCGACCAGGAGCGCGAGCCACGTCGCGTTGAGCGTGTGCACGTACACTGTCATGCGCTTCATCATGCGGCGTCGAGCCTTAAGGGCGATGACCGTGCCGCTGTTCGAGCGCCACCAGCCGATCACCAGGATCGCCTGCGCCGCCACCACAAGCAGCACGACCACAAGGAACAGCGCGCCCCAGTACGCCATGTTGAGCCGCTGCCAGTCGCTTACGACCCGGTCGCGCGTCGAGTTGGACTCCACGTGGGGCAGCATCGGCAGCGACAGGGCAACCGCACGGCACAGTTCCGGCCGCGTCATGTCGTATGCGCTTTGCGAGCGCTCGGAGTAGAGCACCACGGGCACGAGTACGGCCAGAAGCGCCGAGCAGCTCCACACGGCCGCGTGGTACACGCGCAGCTGCGCGCGGTAGTTGGCGAACGGGTTCGATATCGACACGAACAGGTGCACGATGGCGGCGCCAAACCAGCCGACGCTGGCGAGCAGCAGGAACATCTCGAGCGCCACCGACACGCTGCACGAGCGGAAGCTCATGGGCCGGCACGTGACGGACGATCCGTCGACGTTGCAGTAGCGGAAAACGTGGACCATAGCGATGAGCCCCAGCCCCAGCTCACACACGGCCACGTGCACGAGGAGCTGGTTCGGGTACCGGCAGTCCGACACGTCCACCGGTCGGTGAGAGGCTGGGCTGGTCGTCATCGATACAGCCGACAGCCTTGCCGCCGTCGTCGCTCGCCCGTAGACGTGCGAGAGACACACGAAGAGCGCGGCGAGCACACTTAGCACCGACCCGACGACGACTGGGGCAAGCGGCTGCAGCGGCGTCGGCAGCACGAACGCGAGAGCAAACAGCGCCAGATACAGTGCGAGCGCCGCACCCCACCACGCGAGTTTGCGTGTGAGTCTTCGGCAACGCCGGCTTGAGAGACACCAGCGGCCTCGCTGAGGCGCGTCCCAGTCGTCGGCGGACGATCCGCGGCCGAGCGCCTCGTCGTTTTCCTTGTCCTTGTCGCCGTCGGCCGCCGCCGCGAGCTGGACGACCAGGCTGCCCGACGTGCGCCGCCACTGGTTGAGCGATGCTGCCATCGTCGCCGGGGACATGGACGCCGCGGACGCCGACGGCCGCGTCGCCCCGAACAGCGGTGCGGAGGTCGGGTGGCCGCCCAGGATCGCCGACAGCGCGTGTGAGTGGGTGCGCGAGTGGTACGCGTCGCTGGTCGTGGAAGCCGCGGGCGACGGCAGCGGCAGGTGCGATGCCGACGACGAGGACGAGGCGAACGAGTGCCGTTGCTCCCTCGTTGCGGCAAGCGGCGTCGCCACCGCGCGGTAGTCGCCGTCGCGGTCCATATGCTGCCCCCGGTCGGTAATGCCGCTGGTTCTTGTACTCGTCAGGTCGAGCGAGAGCAGCCACCTGCCGCCGCGAGTCGCGCGCTCGTCCGCCGCGCGCACTGTCGACTGGCCGGACGCGTCGCGGGGCGCGTGATACGGTTGTGGGCGCATGCGTGGGGCCGCGAAACGCCGACAATATATAGTTGCGGACCTTCTTCTTCCCCTTCTTCTCTTCCTTCTTTTCCGTGGGCGCCGTATGCGAAGAGGAGGCGGGAACGCGGGCGGAACCGCGCGCGGGTCGGCGGGGATCAATCACGCAGAAACGCTCGCCGCCTGCCTGCCTGCCGGATAAATATAACGAACTGCCAATGCAGGAGCCTCATGCGCCAAGGGAGGCGAGGGCGTCAGTCCGGGCGGCGGTATCCATGCGGGACTCCGTACGCGAGAGAGATCGCCGTCATCCACCCGTCGGGTGAGCCATGACCGCTTCGCTTCATTTTCCCCACCGCATGCTCAGGAGATGATTTCTTCTGCCGATTACGGTCTGAGATCTCGCGTCTCCCGGTAAAGTAAATTATTCGCGCGTTTTGATTGGTGGATAAAGAGCACACAGCATAAGGTTTGGGTATAAGCTGTATTGTACAGGTTAATGCGTCTCTACACCCTCATCAAAGGATGCCTGTTGGTGTTGACCATGCGGCTCGAGTCGCACGCCGCATGGCTCGACGCGCTGCCGCCTGCGGTGCGAACGGAACTCAGCAGGACGCGCGAAACGCATATAAGCTGATGTGTGACTCAGGAAGCTGAAGGATGGAGCGCGGTGCGGTGTACGCCAGCAACGCCCGAGATGAGGCCGTCCTAGTACTGTTCGAGCCTCGCTGCCCCTTGAGGGCGCTCGTAACGCTCCACCCCGTGTGGGTGACGATGCAGCTACGAAGCAACCGAGCAGTCCGATCTGTTGCCAGTGGCTGTGGCGAACAAGCCAGCGCCACCGGCCGCTCACTGGGGCTCACCCCGCGTCGGGTGGTCCGCGCGACGGCGTCAGCGCATGAGCCACGCGCGAGTAACAACGCGCCAAGTGGTGAGAGCTGACCACCAGCCTCGTCAAACGCCGCTCGCTAGAGTTAAAGTAGCCTGTACCATGGTTGGTGTGTCCATTGGCACCCGTCGAGCGGCGTTAGCTACGCGGAGTCGCCTCATATCGTAGCGCACGACACGTCGAGCGTCGTGCAGTCGCTGCTTGGCTATGGTCTCTCTAGGTCTCTGTGTCTTTGTCTCTCCTGTAGGCGTCGAGGTCTCTCTGAGCCGCATGCAATGGCTCACATGCGCCGGTCGCTGGACTGGAGGAGCTGCTGCAGCTGCTCGTCGTCCTCGAACTCGAGCGGCGGCCTATGGTGCAGCCATAGAGCATGCGTGAGGCTCGCACTCGTCAAAGATGATGGATCAATACACCAATTGCTAGCACTGTATACGTACAGGTAGTCGACGAACTCGACCGTGGGCAGGTGCTTGGCAGCCACTGCGCGCCGCGAGGCGTGCTCTTGGCCGTGCATAGCGCGCGCCTTGACCTTTTCGCGCGCGGTAGCGAGCTCACCGTCGAGCAGGCGCAGTTGCCGCAGCCGGACGAGCACGCGGGCGCGGTAGAAGCCGCCCTGCGAGGCCGTCAGTGGGCTCCCACTCAGCGTGAGTTCGCCCAGGAGCGGCAGCTGGATGAGCGCGTTCAGCTCGTTCACGTCGGCGACGGCGCTGTCCCGCAGCTTCAGCCGCTGCAGCGCCCCGCAGTCCTGCTCCATTGATGCACATCATTGAGCAAGTGAGACTGCGGCGGTAAGCTACACGAAGGTGAAGGAGACGCACCTTGAGCTCGTCGAGTCTGGCGAGCGGGTTGCTCGACACGTCGAGGTGCTGCAGCCGCGGGAGCACCGCGACGCCCTCGACGCTCGTGATGGCGTTGTGCGCCAGCAGCAGCGTCTCCAGCGCCGGCAGCGGCTGACGATTGCCCCTGCCATCATCATCGTCGCCACCATCGCCGACCACGGCGTCGTCCAAGTCGATGAGCCCGCGGGTGGACGTGAGGCGGTTGTGCGACAGGTCAAGCATGCGCAGGAAGCGCAGACTGGCAAGCCCAGTGACGCCGGCGATCTCGTTCCGCGCCAGTCGCAGCTCCAGCAGAAACGGGTGCGAGTGGGCGAGGCTTCGTGGCAGCTGAGCCACGCGGTTGCCCGACAGGTCAGCGCGGCGCAACAGTGAGCCGATCCACTGCGCACCGCCCTCCCACGCATGCGACTGCGAGCATCTGGGCACCTCGTAGTCTGCAGCGTCATGGGAAACAGCATTAGCGCCTGCCACCGAGACGAAGCTAAGAAGAGCGAGTGTGATACCGAGGACGTGGGTGAGCTGATTGTCGGCGGCGTCCAGCGACAGCAGCACGGGCAGGTTTTGGAGCGGCGCGAGCGACTGGAGACGGTTGCGACGGCACACCAAGTGCTGTGGTTGTGCGGAGCACAGCGTTAGATCCATTACTCCATGGCGAGATGGAGGAAGGAGATAGCAGGACCTGGACGTGCGGGAACTCGCGCAGGGCGTCGACATCCGTCAGCGAAAGCTCGGAGAGGTTGGCGGTCGTGAACACGTGCGCCTGCGAGAACGGGTCGCGCCCGAGCACGCCGAGGTGCGCGCTGACCAGCTCGCGCGTGAGTGTTGCTGCCTCCTCCTGTTCGTTCTTCGTCTCGCTCGCCATGCTGGACGCGTAAGTTCGAATACGAGAGCTGTGACGGCTCAAGGCGTCGCGCTTGTGTCTGCCCGAGGTGAAGCTGCGACCGAAGAGACGGCAGGAAGCAAGCCAAGCGACGCACCACATAGTCAAGATGAAGACGGCTCATGCTAATGATACAATGGAGAATGGGAGCGCCAACGGGGATTGAAGAGAGCAACGGGCACGGACGCACTACCTAGACACGCACGCTTGCGCTCACGCTCACGACGCGCGTGAGGGTCAGTGCGAGCAAAGGAACCAAACAACTGGGACAGCAGCGCTTCCTCCGCTCTGCCGAGGTCTTGGATAAGGAACGACGTTCATCGCCGGTCGCGGGCGACCGGAAGCACGAGCACTGGGTGCGCTCGGCTTACAAGATGGCGCCGGGCGTGGCCATGAGGACCGACACCTCACGCGACGTGTGCTGCGGGCCGGGGCTCTTGGCTTCCTCGTCCAGCTTCTTCTTCTTCTGACGGACGACGTAGATGAACCCGCCGGCGGCAATACCGACCACGGCGATGCCCGACGCGAAGATGAGGCCGAAGCTCGAGCCGCCGCCGCTCGACGACTGCACACTGATCTCCACGGCGCCGCTGTCCGAGCCGTCGGTAGTGTCGTCCGTCGTGGTGGCAGTCGTCGCCGTCTCGCCGGCAGTCGTCGAGTCCGTGTTGGCGGTCGTGGCAACGCCGGCCGCGTCCTCGTCGTCGTTACTAGCGCTCGCGCCAGTCTCATTGTCGGAGCTGGCGCTCGAGGTTGTGTTCAGCGAGAAGCTGCCATCGTACGCTTCGCCCTCGACCTCCTGGCTCGGGCCCGTCTCGCCGTCGTCCGAGGCACTGGCGCTGGCGCTCGAGGGAGTCGGCGTGGGCGTCGGCGTGGGCGTCAACGTGGGCGTGGGCGTCGGGGTGGGTGTCGGGGTGGGTGTCGGGGTGGGCGTGGGAGTAGACGTGGGCGTGGGCGTGGGGGTCGACGTGGTGCTGCCGCTGCCGCCCGGGCAGAACGTCACGAGGAAGCTCGTGCCGACCGGGCACGTGTGCGTATTGTCATCGTCCGACGGGTACTGGTAGGCTTCATCGCACCCGTCAGCCATGCATGTGACGGTGTCGCAATTGGTCGAGTCCGTGTTGCTCTGCGGCGCGATCTGGATGGCCGTGTTAAAGCCTGTCTTGCCCGTTGCGGACTGACACGCAGACAGCGACGTGCAGGTGTCGGAACCCGGCGGGATGATACTCAGGTCATACCAGGGCGTGCCATCCGAGTCCACCGAGAACTCGGCCACTACGCAGACAGCCAGTCACATTGTCAGTCAATACGAATGCTCTCACACCGCGGAAAGCGAACAAGCGGGACGTACGCGTGGCCTCGGAGCTGGCGCCGTTGCGGAACATGCCGACGTAGCTGTTGGCCAGCGTGCGCGTGGTGGTGGCGCCCGCGGCCATGGTGGTCGTGGCGCTGTTGTCGTACAGCGCGATGGATTCGGAGCAACTGTTCTGGATTGTGACCGACACGGACGCGAGCGCCGCCGAAGCCGCGAACGCCGCCAGCCCGACCGTCGTGAACGCGCAGCGCAACATCGTGCTCAAGCGCCTTGGGGGTAGCAGGGGGAGGGAGGAGAGATGGAGGATGGCGGGCCGCTCGATGCTTCCAATTGGCAAACGGCGCGGCGGATCGGCGCTCCTCGTCTAATAACAGAAGCGACCGATAGTTAACGAGTTCCGAGCTCCGGGAGGGGGGAAATCGCAAAGTGACGGCAGCAAATAAGAGAACCGGACAAAAAAACAGTCACACACGTACATGCTAACAGCTGGTGCCGCGTTTCTGCTCTTAATGTTCTGCGACTCATCGCTTTCCATTCGGTTTCTGTATGCGAAGGTCACCGCATGGCGGACAGGGGAAAGGAAATGAGTGGCGGACTGCGGATGGGGGCGGCGCTCGGTCGCCGCGACGAACTTGCATGTTGGGAGGAAAGGAGGCGCATGGATCGGAGGCGCACCGTTTGGCACAGTTGGGAGCGCGACAGGCGGACGAGGATCGGCTGACCGCGCTCAGCGGAATTGACGGGCCATAGTGAACCGCCGAGGAACGAACTCCGAACGCTACTGTATTTACAGTTCGCTGACGTTTGAGGCGCGCCAGGTGCTGTTCGTCTGCTCGACGGACCCCTAACCGCGGCCCTTAGTCACGTTTCGACATCACAAGTTTAAGTAGGTTACTAACGCGTGTGCGCCGTCGAGCACCAGAAGAGTACAGACAATCCTCTCCATTTGCACAGTGTGGTATGTAATGAAAATTCAAGGTGAATATGTGTTTGCCGATCTAGTAACAGCCTAGCCTACTGATTTATATTAGTTGGGAACAAGGATTAGTGACATTCGATCCAGCGGGTTCAACAATCGATCGATCTTCGAGCGGTCAGACAGAATGCCTGCGTGGCGCCAGCAGTTAGTGATCGTCTCCTTCGTGGCCTGCCCCCACGCCTGTATGCCCACCTCCAAAACCGTGTAGATGTCGACTGGATTGTCGTAGCCGTTGGCAAAGAACTGGTCGACGCTGCGCTCCACTAGTACCGTTATGATCTTCTGCTTTGCGTTGGCAATGATGCCCTGATCTAATGACTGGGACCAGCTAGTCTGGTTCTTTGGCAAAACTCTAGTCTAACGTTGGTCAGTGGCGGCTCGACGGGGCGCTTGTGTGAGCTCACGTTGTCGACCAAGAGGAGAATGTTGCGCTCCTCGCCGCGCATCCGCTCGTCGAGCCGCCAAAGCCAGTCATCAAAGATGAT
>JAASGW010000537.1:0-21576 GCA_023334395.1 Phytopythium sindhum | reverse complement strand
GCGAATGCGGTCCAGCACCAGGTCGACGATCTCCTTGCCGATCGTGTAGTGACCGCGCGCGTAGTTGTTGGCCGCGTCCTCCTTGCCTGAGATGATCTGCTCCGGGTGGTACAGCTGCCGGTACGTGCCCGTGCGCACCTCATCGCACACGCTCGGCTCGAGGTCCACGAGTACGGCGCGCGGCACGTGCTTGCCCGCGCCCGTCTCGGAGAAGAAGGTGTTGAACGCGTCGTCACCGCCGCCGATGGTCTTGTCGCTCGGCATCTGGCCGTCAGGCTGGATGCCGTGCTCCAGGCAGTACAGCTCCCAGCAGGCGTTGCCCGTCTGGATACCGCCCTGGCCGAGGTGGATGGAGATGCACTCACGCATGGCTGGCTTGAGAGAGAGGTCTTAGGAGGCTGGAAGAGGAAGAGAGAAGGGCGAGACCGCGAGGAAGCTGGGCGATGGAGCTTACTCGGACGGGCTTGAGCGCTGGACTGGAATTTCCAAAATGAACGCAGGTGGCGGCCTTCTACAGCGCTCCTCACGTCCCCTCGAGGGTAAATTAACGCGGCGGAGGTGCCTTCTTGCCCGGCGGCGGCTCGCGGCTCGCATCGAGGGGTTTCAAGGCCCGAAATGGACCAAGAGGCGCGCCGAGAAGGAGAAACCGGTTGAAGGGCGCGGCTCTTTGCGGTGGCGTCTATTCCCGGCAGCCGCTGGATCATCACGGCGGAGAATTCTGAGCGTGCAGCGATCGGATCAACGACTCCTGCCCGGCGTCCTGAGGAAGAACAGGGGCGGAAACGCCCACGGCGTCTCACACACGTCGCATAGCCTTGGATGAGCGGCGAGGCGAACTGCGACCGTCCTGGACCGGTCTTGATCTGTTTGGCCCTTCATCAAGGTGATGCCTGAGGAGGGCAATGCTGGGAAGGTGTCATCACTTGAGGCGAGTCACCCGCCCGATGACGCCAGACAGTGGCGATGAGCGGCGTTGAATTCAATCATGGCGGTGCCCGCGCTTCAATCGATGCGCAGAACGAACTAGCGGCGCCTAACCTTCAACAGGGACGACAACAACTCTATCGAGGCCACCAACACCTACAGTCTGCACCCAGAGATCGCATGCGACGCCTAACTCTTGTGCGATGCTCGTGTGCGACGCGTCGCTTCATCCTGCATCACCATCATCCAGAGCCGTTGAGCGCACGATGACACGCATTCAGCCAAGTACTCGGGACGAGTAGGAAGGCGTGCACAAGCTCCACCTTAACGTCTCCACTGCATGATCCCCCATGCTCCTCTACGTCAGTCACGGCTTGCGCCAACCTGCAAGTCCGAAGATGACGCCTCATGCATCGCCTCTATGCCAGTGGATCTCCAGTACCCTTTGACCAAAAGTATCTCGCATCAGTTGAACCGTCTGTGATACCGGTATCCCCATGGTACAAAACCTCCACAATCTGATAATCCCGAAAGATACTTTTTTCCTTCAGCCCGTTTTTTTATTCCTTCCCCTCACTCATGCAACCATCTGATTTGCCGAAAATGCTGGGTAAAATATAAATTTTGTGAGGTTCTTCACCTCACTGTGAAGAACCCGAGGCAAAGAGGGGAACAGCACCAACGGAGGGGGAAAGGAAGGAAATCCCAGTCCGAAGGAAGGGGCGGCGCGCGCGCGAGTCCCCCTAGAAGAGCAGCGAGCAGGCGGCAGAGCGACGGAGGAGGCGCTCGAGACGTCGGCGCCGCGCGGTCCGTGGTCCGTGGCCCATAAGGAGCGGGCGCGAGAGCCGTCGCGGGGCGGAGAGAGAGAAGAGAGGAGGGAGTGAAGGGTTGAAGCGGGAGAAAGACCGCGTTCTCCACCGGCGATGCAGGCGAGCGGCGGGTTTTCCGGTGGCAGGCGGGCGGCTGGGGCTCCGCGCGCGCCGCCCACCGCGCGCGAGCAGAAGATGATGGAGGTGCTGCTGCGCGCGCGCGACGAGCACGTGACGACGGTGCTCAAGTGCGTCGGCGGCTGGCCGTTCGAGGAGCAGGCCAACCTAGCGAACTGGAGCAAGGTGCTAGACCGGCTGGACCGGCTGCTGCGACGCGCGCTGCAGCGGTGTCCGCGCCTGGTACTGGTCGCGCCGGCGCTGACCGATCGGGACGACGTGAAGGAAGAGAGCAGCACCATGGAGGTGGAGGTGGACGCGAGCGCCGTCGAGAGCGAACTGACGGAACAGGTGTACGAGGTGCTGCGCTTCACGGCGATCCTGCTGGAGAACGCGTTCAACAAGGTGGCGTACGGCTCCATCGAGGTGCGTCTGGCAATAATTACAGGTGGTTGAGAGGAGCGGAGCTAACTAGTGCGAGTGTTGTGACCATCTACAGCTGGTGGTGACGTTCCTTTCGGCGAGGAACGAGCGAGTTGCGTTTGAAGCAACGCACGTGGCAGCCATGCTGTCCCTGCCGCCGTCGTTGCACCGCTTCACGATCGACCCGTCGGGTTTCTTCGAGGCGAGTGCCGCTCGGTACGCGCTGCTACGCCGGCGACTGCTGGCGATTGCGCAGGGCCACGGGTCGCTGAACAGCAGCCTTGATGTCGTCGACTACCTGAATGCGTCTAGCGCAAGCGCTGCTCAAGATCAGTTCTCCTTCCAGTTTTACGGAGGAGGCCAGGGCCAGGTTGCTGGGTCGCGCGCCGAGTTGGTCGTAGTGCCCATTCCGCCGTTGCGAGATGCCGCGGACAAAGCACAGGCGCTAGCAGAAGACGCCGAGCGCGGATCCGATGGTTTGTTTGCAGACACCGCGTACGTCGCTGCCAACACATTCGAGCGACTGGTGGCGGAGTTCAATGTGCCGAAGAAGCTCCATTTTCAGCTATACACGAAGATCCGAGCGTGCTATGCCTCTCGGAGCAAGCTCACGCGCGAGGCGATCGTAATTGAGCGATTGTACGCTTTGCTGGCGCTCTTTTCGATCTTCAGCGAGTCGTCAGACGTCATCAACTACATTGAGCAGAACCCGGAGCTGACGCGCGGGATTGTCGAGCTGATTCGAGTGGAAATCTGCGAGAAGACCCCGATTCGGGTCCGCACGTCCGCTCTTCTGGTGCTGACGGCACTCGTGAACGACCGCGTTGGGCGAGCTGGTGGTATGGGCGTGCTGGGCCGCCAGTCCAACGTGCTTTCTGCGCTTGGAGTTGTGAAGGGGGCTCCGCACGGTGTTTTCCCATCCCTGGTCCGCTTCTGCATGTCGGAGTTGGAAAGCGTCACATCGAAGACGAATGGATCACGAAGAAACTCGGCAACTGCTGGGTCTTCAACAGATGCTTCAGGGGCTGGCGCCGTGCCGTCGGCACGGACATCATCGGAGGCTGACAATGACATGGATATGAGCCTCGCTGTTGCGTTTGTCCAAGCGACCACTGATTTGTTGTCACCGGAAGAAGCGGAGGTCGTGGGTGGCCCTGCGTTCCGCAATCCGACTGGTACTCTCACAGAAATCAAGCTATGCTGGGTGGAAGCGGTGCTTCAACTGTTGTCTGCTGTCGTCGCCGTCCAGTCTGGCGCGGCAGTGTTGACGGAGAATGGGATTGTGCCCGCGCTGCTTCACACGATCACGATCCCGTCAGTCAACGTGTTCCACACGACGATCGTTACCCAGTGTGTCCAAGCCTTGGAAATCACGGTCAATAGCCACTCGGCGGCTGCGAACCTCTACAAGGATTTGAACGGCGTTGGTATCCTGTCGGACCGCCTAATGGTGGAGTGCTCTACCGTGTCGACGACTGTCACTTCGACGACCGCCCCCAAGCTACAACTCGCGGAAGCGAAAGGAGCGCTTGTCATCTCGATCCTGGCTGCGCTGTCAATGTCATTCCACTCGCAGGGGGTTATGAGCGCAGGGGCGACCAGCCGCGTGATTCGCGATGGCAGCGTGCTCAGCAAGGTGCTGCTAAAGATTTTGGGTCACGTCGACACGTTTGGGCCAGCCGTGTTTGCCCAGGCCGCTGTGGTGGTGTCTGATGTTATCAATAACGACCCCAGTAGCGTCAACCACGTTCATTCGTCTGGGATTGCTGATGCGTTCCTGAAGACGATGACACGCTGGAATATCGAGGAGCTGTACCCGTCAGGCATCCTTCTCCCAGGATCGAGCGATCTCATCATCGCCGTGCCTACGGTCCTGAACGCGCTGAGCCTCACCGCGAACCATGCCGAGAAGGTTGCGAAGTACGAGCCGTTGATGCATTTGCTCGACATGTTTGCGCTCCCACAGTACGCGGAGGAGGACGCATCTGACTGCTTCCAAGGCGATGTCGCGTCGGTGGTTGGCGCCGGCATCTTTGAGCTAATGCGACACGTGCCCAGCACCCAGAATTCCGCTGTCCAAGCGTCAGTCCACGCGATCAGGAAGGTTATTCGATTCGGAGAAGAAAAGGTGCGCCCGGAGCAGTCATTGCTCTCGACGGTAGCTGGAGACGCCACTTGGGAGCGCGATTATGGCACTCTTCTGCGCATGACGACCCACTTGGCCGAGCTGTTGGAGCCGATGCTGTCCAAGTCGGAACATGCGTCGTACTTTGCCGACCTTGGAGGGGTTCAGGCGCTGTTGCGGCTGTACCAGTTAATTCTGCCGTCGACGACGTCATTCTTGTCGAGTGGACTGCCCCGGCAGACTGCGGGCGGAGCATCAGCATCGATTGATCGCTCCTCGAACGCATTGCGTCATCATCCAGCTGCGCAGGCGATCACAATGGCGCTCCGCTCCTATGCATCGCAGCAGCCGACGAACTTGTTGACGGCTATTGTCAAGGAGACTGGTGTGCAGCTCGACCACTTGCGGTCTGCTCGGGCGAAGATCGGACTGCCATGGTACTTGAGCGAAAGTGGGGAAGGCGCAGAGGGCATCCTCAGCTCACTGCCGGATATCGAGTTGACGAACCTATTCAACCCGTCGAGTGACGTGTCAGCGCAAGGATCAATTATCAAGGCTGACACTGAGAAGGTCGTGCTCACGGGCGACTACTTACGCGTGCTCGCCATGGTTGAGTGGCTCTGCTCCGTTCTTATTTGGACGTTGGACACTGCGCATGGACATCTGCAAAACCGTCGATGGTTCAGCGAGTTTTCTTCCAAGACGACACAGCTTGTGCTCGCCCGGCTGTTTTCCGTGGATCGGTCAGTTCAGTTCGAACGCGCGAACTTGGCTGCCCAACGCCAAAAGGCGAAGCAACAGCAAGTGGTGAGCGGGGCCGAGTCGAAGTCTGGTATCGAGCTGACCAAGACCAAGGGTACGGGACTTTGGAAGGTGGGGTCGCTGTTGTTGCTGCGCTTTGCGATCGTCTCGAGGAGCTTGCTCAGTGCGTACGGGAAGGCGTTTCTGTCGGCGACACTTCAACACCGACGCAGCGAGGACGTGACAGCACCGCTTGCTCCTCATGCTCGTGCGCTAGCCAAGACGGTGGCTCTCACGCTCGAGCGGCATCTTCTGTATGTCATTTCTGAATCGCGGGCGAACCAGATCGATGCATTTGTGCAGCAGTACTACCTGTCGTTCCTGCTGGAGACGATCACAATCGTGGTCTTCGAGGGCAAGAAGAAACAGGTCAACACGCTGGTGCTGTTGGAGCTTTTGAAGCCGCTGAGCGACATTTCGGAAGGGACGAAGTCAAAGTTGCCGACAAAGACCGACGCGGTTAGCGAGGACGTCGCCATGACAAGCGGCGATCAAGACGAGACCACGTCGGGCGACAAATCCATGATGGCGACGTGCAGCGGGTCTACGTTTACGGCATCGAACTTGATGGGCATCATTATGAACATCATCCAGCGCTTTTTCGCTCTGTCATTCGAGTCCAAGACCAACGAGACGGGAAAGCTGGCGCTGTCGAACATGTCATCATCATCGTTTCGAATTGCAGCTGGGCTGCTGAGCCGGATCTCGAACCTGGACGTGATTTCAGCGTCGCCAATGACCGCCGCGCTGATCGCAGATGAAGAAATCAACCGCAGCACTGAAGGTAGCGACAAGTTTGATCCAAGGAAGCTGTCAGTGGATCTCCACCGCCTTTGTGTTCGTACGTTCCTCTCGGTGTGGACACACCCGAGATTCTCTGAGCTGCCTGTCGAGCTCTGCGTTACAGATGTGCTGCCCGTGGCGGTCACTCTTTTGAAGAATCGGATCGATCAGAATGGCAGTATCGACGATGGAGTGGAGCGTGCTGGTGGGCGATTGTCTGCCCTTGACTTTTACCGACGGGGCGGCGAGGAAGGCACTGCCGACATCTTCGGAGAAGCGTTGAACCTCCGCCGAACGCTGTTTGGAGGCGGTAGCTCCCGCCCCACTCCTCGCAGAACAACTGGTCGTCAGGAGTTTGTCATTGACTCAAGCATCGTCGACAACCTTGTCTCGATGGGGTTCACTCGGTCGCGAGTGGAGCGCGCTCTGCGTCGTATTCAGGTGAATGACGTTGAGCTCGCCATGGAATGGATTCTGGAGCATGAAGAGGAGGACGGGAGTGCGAACGAGCAAGACTCCATGTCCGAGACAAATACTGGCGCCGACGACGAGAGCCGTTCGGGCGCGATGGAAGAGGACTCGGAACAGAAGCGTGATGAAGACGAGCTTCAAGAGCTGTACGGAGAGCTTCGAAGCTCGTTCGAGACGACGTGCTTCCAGATTCTGCAGTCGCAGGCGAAGACCGAGGTATCAGTGAGCTCAGCTGCGCCCGATTCGGCCAAGAAGCTGTACCCCGGGCACCATTTAGTGAAAACGATTGCCGAGCACTTCACCTACTTGGTGTCCCAGTCGGATGGGGAGAGCGAGGCTGTCATCGCGAAGCTGAACGAGGCAATTCTCAAATGTTTTACCGACTCAACCGCGACTCCCAGTGACGTCGGCTTGCTGACGATGCTAGTGCACCTGCTTGCTCTTCTTCTTCTCCTGAATCCAGATTCGCGTGAGATGTACCAGAAACAGTCGTCGTCAAGTGTAGACAAGCTTCTCGCGATGCTGTCGAGCACGCAGATTAGCAGTTCTGTGGAGCTGTCGTTCGCGCCGATTTTGCTGGTGATGGACGCTCTAGTGTCTGTTCGCGCGCGGCTCTCCCAGTTCAACAAGGCCGCCGAGGTGGCTCTGAACGCCTCGGTGGACAACGAAGAGAAGATGGAGGATGAGGAGAAGACTCCCGGCAATACCTCAGCGACACCGGAGGTATCCATTGCGTTTGAACGCCGCCTTGTCGACATTTGCCTCGGGCTACTGAAGCGCTCATTCTCGCCCTTGTCACCGGCTTCTCTCGGCCCGGCGACGGTGCACGCCATCTGGCAATTGCTCGCGCACGTGACGCTGGATTACGAGCTGGCATCTCACTTTTACGCTAATGATGGCGTGGATGTCGTTCTCGGGATTAGCGACACGTCGGTGTTTTCTGGGTACCACGAGCTAACTTGCGCTCTGCTGTCGCACGTCTTGGAGTCACCCGATGTCCTGGAGCAGATGATGAAGGACAAGATCTTGCGCGCAATCTCCAAGTTGGCGGCGCGGTTCGGCTCTCCACGACAGATGCGTATCACGCCGCGCGCGCTCCTGATGGAAGTCGCGACGGTCGCGGCACGGAACGAAGACGTTTTCGTCAAGGCTCTGGAGCATTCGGTTCAGGTCAAGAAGACGGAGTCTGGTCGCACGTACGTCGTTCCTATCAAGGAATCTGCCGACTCTCGCACGACGGAATGCGGAACGCCCAGCGCAGGAGCTTCTTCGCCAGGTACTTCGCTCCAGCAGTCTGATGAGGAAATGACTGGCGCCAAGAAGCCGTCAACTCCGTACCACCGTTTGCCAAAGGACTACAAGTACAATGCCCAAGTCATTATCCACAAGATCATTGACAAAATCCGAACCCTCTGGACGATGGAGAAGTCTGCTTCGCTCGAGGCAAAGAAGATCGAAGCGGCGTCGCCCGACGGAGTGTGCGTTGGCGTGTACCTGCGGCTTTTGGTGCACTTGGTCGCGCAATTCCCCGTTTGTGCGTCTATTCTGGCCAAAGCCAAGTACTCGCTGCAGACACGTGAGTTGTTTGTGCACGTCGTGCTGCAGGACTTCCTACCTTGCCCGGAGCTGTGCAACTTTGCGGCAGTGCGTCGCGCGTTGAAGGACGGTGGTGTGTACGGTGGCGACGGGCACAGTGGGAACGAAACGGACTCGATCATGTCGGAAGTCGGCTGCTTTGTCGACAACCGGACTCGCTCCCGCGTTCGTAACGCACACCGTTTGCTGGTTGGTGTGGGGAGTCAGTCTGGCGAAGGATCCAAGACCATTATCCTGGAAGTCGTGCACTTGCTGCAGCAGTGGCCGCGTCGGGTGAGTGGTGCCGAATCGACTAGCCAGAATCTCTTAAGCGAAGGCGACGATGATTTCTCTGTCCGAGACGAGGCGGCGCTTAGCGCGTTGCATGCGTGGGCCGGTCTTATCATGAGCATTCTGTGGCCAAAGGGTTCGTCGAAGGGCTTCGCGCTCGACAAGGTAGTGCTTGGTGGCGGCCTGAAGGGCAAGCACTCTTTTGTCACGCTTCTGGCTGACGCACTGCGCAAGATTGACCTGGAGCACCCGCTGGCGCACGCGACCTGCTCGATGTTGTTGCGTCCGCTGGCTACGCTGACTCGGCCATTCGTCACACAGCGTGTTCGCCGATTGCTCAAGAAGCGCAACGCCATGAGTGAAGGCGGTGCCGGCGTCGTCGCGGAGGGTAGTGGTAACCCTGATGTCTCTATGGAGTCGCCGACGACCGAGCTTGGCGTCGATGGGCATACTCATAGTGGCAGCGATGCGCCGTCCGAGTTGATCCGTAACATTGACATCGCTGACCGTTCGCCGCCACGAGCTGTTGCTGAGGTGGACGAACGTGCAGTGCGCTTCCATGAGGATGATGATGTCGCGATGCGCTCCCCGTCCTCGGCAATGGACGAGCATGCGATTCGTGATGAAATTGGAAGCGACGACGGGCACAGCGACCAGAGCAGCGTGTCTGGACATTCGACTGAAGAAGGCGAAGGACGGGAAGAGGAAGACGACATCGATGACGAAGAAGAGGAGGAAGAGGATCAGGATGAGGATGACGACGAGGACGACGACGATGATGAAGACGACGACGACGACGACGATGACGACGACGACGATGAAGATGAAGAAGAGGAAGAGGAGCGCATGCACATCCGAGGGTCCCGTCGTGGAGGAGGCCACAACTCCAGCCGGCGCGCACCGTCGAACCGATTGTGGGGCTCTCTGGACGCCGAGCTGTCGGTACTGGACGCGCTTGACGAGGTCGATGAAGACGAATTCTCGTACCTGAATATGTTGGATGATGAAGCCACTTTTGCTGAAGAGCAAAGTCGCCGAGCACGCCTCGCGTCTCGTCAAACCGCGCAAGGCGGGACCGCGCGTGGTGACAGCGGCGCCACGGACGCGTTGACTGGCGGAATGGGGGTTGCAAGATCTCTGGCAGACGCGCTTGGCCTTCGTGGACCGACCGACACTCGCAGTGCTGACTCACAAACGCTCGTCCTGACGTTCGGTAATGACGATGGTGAAGAAGAGGGTGTTCAAGAAAGAGACCAGCTCGGTGGTGATTCTCTTCGCCCGCAAGTGTCGTTCAGCGAGCTGGGCGAGTCGAGAAACTCCATGTCCGCGTCTTCGCTGCTCCAGTACATCGAGGAGCTCCCGGATGTCGGCGACGAGATTTTCTTTTTCGATTCGCTGATGGATGAACTGCCAAACCCGGGCCGCTCCCGCCAGGACCGGAACCCGAGCCGGGGGACAGGCGATGCACTTGGATCAAACGTTCACCCGCTGCTACGCCTGGACACGGGTGAGGACTTCTTGCCTGAACGAGCTGATCTAGCGCGTGGCGGCTCCGACCGGATTCCGCTACCACGCCACTCGTCTTTGCTGCGCGAGCTGCAGGAGTTGACGGAACAAGTCCAGAACCAGATGCCGATGACCCTCGGTGGGGTACGCGGTGGGCGATTGGCTGGGCGCGACCAGCTCTCGCGTGGAGCACGTGGCCGACCCCCAAGCCGGAATAATCGCTTGTCGATTGTGTCCAACCTCCTGAACGAGTTCTCGCTCAACTCGTTGAACAACCCGCGCGGGAACGTGCTGCGTATGCGGCGCGGTGACCGCGACAACTTTGGAGCGCCCAGTCGTGTGTTCCGACGCGACGTTGGAGGTGGTAGCTCCGGCGTAATGTGGGGTCCGAGCCTGCCAGGCGGTGACGTGGACGTCCGTTCGGTTGCGTCACGCCTCGAGCAGCGCATTAACGACACTCTCGTCGAAGCTCCGCAGGAATCTCCTTCGGCGAGTGCAGCCGCGCCAGCTGGCACCAGTACTTCGTCCGCAATCAATGTTGATGAGGCGGTGCCCATGTCGGAAGGAGAGGATTCTGCCGTGCCGCAGAGCGTGGCCGAGGACGCGGAAACGCACATGGCGACGCCGCAAGGAAGTGAGCACACAGCCAGTGAGAGCAGTCGCAACAGCATGGGTGGGAACGAAGATGTGAGCACGAGTGAGGCTGCAACGCGTTCTGCGGCGGACCAACCGGGCGGAGGCAACGAATCTTCCGGGGACACGGCGTCAGTGACTGACTTGGCGAGCACGTTTGGCGAGTATTCGTTGCGGTCGCCTGACGAGTCGGATACAGACGCTCAAATGACACCAGTGCTGGAGGCACCTGCAGAATTGTCATCGACTCGGCAGCATTCGCAGGAACACTCCACTGCTACCCCACCACCAGCACCGGCCTCAACAACGGCGCCGGGCCAGATGATGGGATTCACGCTGGACCTGTCGAGCTTTGGGCTGCCGCCGCCTCCGTCTACTTCTGCGTCTGAGTCTCAGCAAGAACAGCAGCCGCGCGCTGGGTCAGGTGTGATCAACCTGGCGGACGAGGATGAGTCCAAGACAGAAGACGAGGCAGCAACTGCGTCTGAAGAGCAAATGACTGGTGATGCTGCTCCTGCGACCGGGTCTTCTGGCTTTCAGTGTCCAGAAGGCATGGACCCGGAGGTGTTTAATTCGCTTCCGCCCGATGTTCAGGCTGAAATTGTCGCTCAAGTCACACCGCCGTCAAGTACGACAGCGCCACGAAGTGATGCGGGTACTGCAGGTGGCTCGGAAGGCATGTCGCAGCTGGAGCTGGACATGGCGAACTCTAGCTTCGACCGCGAGACCCTGGAGGCGCTGCCACCTGACATTCGAGCGGAGGTGCTCGAGAATGAGCGGCGTGAGCGCGAAGCTGCAGCTGCGGCTGCGGCTGCGCCTGCTGACGTTTCGCGCGCGCAGGAGATGGACAACGCGTCCTTCGTCGCGTCACTAGCGCCGGAGTTGCGTGAAGAGATCTTGGTGACGTGCGACGATACGTTCTTGCAGACACTGCCGTCAGAGGTTCGTGCCGAGGCTATGGTTCTTCGAGAGCGTGCGGCGTTCCGGACGACCTACCGCGAACCGAACATTGGTGGCGGACCCGACCTGATGACTCTGCCTAGCGATATCTTCAACCGGCCTTCGCTGCGTCGCACCCAGACTTCTGCGCACGGCGATGGCGGAGGTGGTGGCCGCCGGCGGCGAACCTTCTACGAGGATATGATGGGCGGACGGCGTGGGCGTCGTGATGGAGACCCCAGCGGGCGGCACCACCACCATCACCACTCGAGCTCATCGCACAAGGGGATGCTGCGTGTGGACAAGGACGAAGAGGAGGAGGAGACGGATCGTGTGTGCGACGACCGGTGCGTGAAGGGCTTGCTGCGGCTGCTGTTTATGGCGCAGTCGGTCATTCAGAACCGCGTGCTGCAGCGACTGCTTTCGAACATCTGCATGTACCCACTCACTCGGCAAAGCGTCCGAGCGAACTTGCTACGCGTGGCGACGCTGCCGCTCGAATCGCCGCTTGTCCCGAGCCTCAAACTGGACGACGACTTTCCGCCGTCGCACTTGTATGGGTGTAATGGGTCGGCGAATCGTCAGCTGACGGCCACCAGCGCTATTACGGTGTCGTCAGACGTGGTGAGCCGCATGCTGCACGTCCTCGTGTCGCTGGCCAAGTACAACCCGCGGTTCGCTGTCGAGATGCTGCAGCCGCACGGAATGCATCGCGGATCTAGCGTTGTGAAGGTGGACGTGGACGAGGAGCGCGGCGTTGCAGTGCTCATTGATCTCTTGGCGATCCCGGTCGTGAACCGGAACGGCACGAACCTCGACACTCTGCTGGAGTTACTGGAGCTGGTCCTGTCGCCTCTCGAGCGGCTTCCGAAGGCAGCGACGCCAGGGGTAGCAACTGAGCAAGAAGAACAGAAGGAGGAGACGACTGCAGAGCGCCAGGAAGGTGCTATTCGCTCAAGCGGCGAATCTGCGTCGATATCAACGCCAGTAACTGTCCAGTCTACTGATGCTCCCGCTCAGCAGCAGGAGCAGCATCGCCATCACGATGGCGCCGAGTGGGTGAAGGTGCCGTCAGTCGAGCTCGACGCCAAACGCATGCAGGAGGTCGTTGCCGTCCTGGGCATGGACATTTGCACACCACAGATGCAGGAGCGTACACTGGGGATCCTCAAGCTGCTGAACCACGTCAGCGCGAACCGCAAGCTTGTGGTCGCTGCCATCGTCGGCCTTGCGAGTGAGCTTGCGCGTGTGGACCAGTACAAGTCGGGCGACGCCACTTCTTCGACGACGAACGCGATGCTCAACTACGAGACCTCTGCCGTTCTGCTATCGGCTCAGGATGAGCTCAAGCTGCTGCGCATGCTGCACACGCTCTCAGACGTCTGCGAGTCGACGGTCGAGTTTGCCGAGTGCTGCCAGACGATCGGCCTGGACTCGCTTTGGGACGCGCTTAGTGCCTCGCTTGCGGAGGCTCGCTCGAATGGCGGGCTCGATGAACAAGACCTAGCAGGAGGCGACGCGAAGGAGAGTACGTCGACTACAACTGGACGCGCGACTGCTGCAGAGGACGACAACGCCGACGGCATGGTGATCGAGGGCAAGAGCGCGGGCGCCTCGTGCGCGATGGCGGCGCTGCTCGCACGCTTCCTGCCGATGGTGGAGGCATTCTTCGTGGTAAATGCGCGCGACGCAGCCTCCATGAAGCTCAGCGTACCCGACACGACGGAGCGCGAGGAGGCAGTCGTCGCGGCCTTGCAAGCCAGCGGGTTCGAGAGCGCAGAGGCCGATTTGCTGAGCGGAGGCGACGGCGTCGCATCAAGCAGCGGCAGCCCGCGTGCGCCAGGCGTGCGTTCGCTGGAGCGCGCGTCTTCAACAGCGTCGACGGCATCGGAGGCGGGAGAGAGCATGCGCCTGGCCAACTTCGTGGAGGCGAACCGCGTGCTGCTGAACATCCTGGTGCGCGAGAAGCCGTCGCTGCTGGACTCGTCGCTGGCGGCGCTGATCAAGATGCCGCGCTGCCGCGCGTACCTGGACTTCGACAACAAGCGCACGTATTTCCACAGCGCCATGAAGAAGCTGCGGCAGACGGTGCTGCGCTCGCACGGCGGCAGCGCGTCGGTGCGGATCCCGGTGCGCCGCGAGCACATCTTCGAGGACTCGTACTACGCGCTGCGCATGCGGAGCGGGCAGGAGCTGCGGCGCAAGCTGCACATCTCGTTCACGGGCGAGGAAGGCATCGACGCGGGTGGCGTGACGCGCGAGTGGTACGTGATCCTGGCGCGCGAGATTTTCAATCCGAACTACGTGCTGTTCACGTCGGCGGCCGACTCGCCGACGTTCCAGCCCAACCCGCTGTCGTACGTGAACAAGGACCACCTGAGCTACTTCGAGTTCGTGGGCAAGGTGATCGGCAAGGCGGTGGCGGACGGGCAGCTGCTGGACGCGCACTTCACACGCTCGTTCTACAAGCACATGCTGCAGCTGCCGATCTCGTACCACGACATGGAGGGCATCGACCCCGAGTACTACCGCAACCTGCACTCGATCCTGGACCACAAGATCGCGGACCTGGGGCTGGAGCTGACGTTCTCGGCCGAGCAGTCGAACTTCGGCAAGACAGAGATTGTGGATCTGATCCCGAACGGACGCAACGTGGCGGTGACGGACGCCAACAAGATGGAGTACGTCAAGCTGGTGACGCACCACCGCATGGCGACGGGCATCCGGCAGCAAATCGACGCGTTCCTGCAGGGCTTCCACCAGCTCGTGCCGCCCGAGCTGATCGCTATCTTCAACGAGAACGAGCTGGAGCTGCTCATCTCGGGCATGCCCGAGATCGACATCGACGACCTCAAGGCCAACACCGAGTACGCCAATTACAAGCCGACGGACGCCGTCATCCGCTGGTTCTGGAACGTGCTGTACGCCTTCACGCAGGAGGAGCGCGCGCTCTTCCTGCAGTTCGTCACGGGTACCTCCAAGGTGCCGCTCGAGGGCTTCAAGGCGCTCGAGGGCATGCGCGGCACGCAAAAGTTCAACATCCACAAGGCCTTCGGCAACAACAAGGCGCTGCCCTCGGCCCACACCTGGTGCGTATCGCTACTTTAGATGACATGACGTTGGTAGAGCTGTTTGACTAACACATTTGTGACTTATGGACTGACAGCTTCAACCAGCTTGACCTGCCCGAGTACGAGAGCGAGGAGAAGCTCAAGCAGTGCCTGCTGCTCGCCATCCGCGAGGGCTCGGAGGGCTTCGGCTTCGGCTAGGCGGACGATAACCCTGGCTGCGTCAATGGAGTGAGTAGGCTGCATACTTCTTGCATGAAGAAGGACGGCGATCGCCGTTGGCTTCTGTCGTGCCGTCGCATTGCATGTTTCCCATTCATAACACGCCACGCCCCTTGCTTGTACTCGCTCGGTGTCCACGACGGCGGAGGTGTATTCAGTCTAACGCATGAGTCTCTACTGGAGGAACTTGGTGTACACGGGGTTGGCGGTCTCCTCCACGTAGCGAAAGCCGACCTGGTTGAGGAAGGCCGAGAAGTCGGCGCTCTGCGATGACGGCACCTGGAAGGCGACTAGGATGTCGCCCACGTCGGCGCCGTGGTTGCGGTAATGGAACAGGCTCACATTCCACTGGTTCGACGATTGCCTGCGGTCACCACACAGCGGCGTCAGCCACTTCAACAACCAACATCACCAACATCACTACAGACAGCGGCGACAAACGTACCCGAGCGTGTCCAGGAAGTCCTTGAGCGCGCCAGGGCGCTCGGGGAATTCGAGGCGGAACAGTCTCTCGTCCGGCACGTCCTCGGGGCGGCCGCCCATGAGGTGACGCAAGTGGTCTTTGGCCAGCTCGTTGTCCGACAGGTCGATCGCGCGCATGCCTTCGGTCGCGTTGATGGCGCCCAGCACGTCGGCGTAGTCCTCGTCCGACTTGGTCTGGACGCTCATGCAAATAACGGCCTGCTGGTCGCTCGTCGAGTTCATGCGGTACGTGAACTCGGTCACGTTCCGCGGGACTGGAGAGGACGCAGACAGCACCGCGGACGTTAGTCTACACGCATCCCCACCTCCATCTCCATCGCCAAGGAGTTCACGTACAGATGACGTCGTTGAGCTTCTGGAAGCTGCCCTGTTTCTCCGGGATCTTGACGTATATTAGCCGCTCGCGACTGTCCGAGCTGTAGCACCACCACAACCCTCAGCACCTCATGCTTGGCGCGTTCTCTCTCCATCACGCACACGTACCGTTCGGCGACGAAGCGCAGGCGGTCGAAGTCCATGTTGGCGGCGGCCATGATGGCCACGTACGTCTCGTTCTGCGGCTGGCACATGCGCGCGTACTTCTTGACGCCGGCGACGCTGATGGCGCCCGTGGGCTCCATGAGCGAGCGCGTGTCGCCGAACACGTCTTTGATGGCCGAGCAGATCTCGTCGGTGGAGACGGTCACGACCTCGTCCACGAGGTCCTTGCACAGCCGGAAGTTCTCGACGCCGACGCTCTGGATGCCCACCTCCTCCGTGAAGCGGTTCACGAGCGGGAACGACACGCGCTCGCCGCGCTTCATGGACTCCTGCAGGATGTTGGCACCTTCAGTCTCCACGCCGATGATCTTGACGGACGGCGCCACCTCCTTGACGAAGGCCGCGATGCCCGCGATCAGGCCGCCGCCGCCCACGGGCGCGAAGATCGCGTCCGGCCACTGCCCCGCCGTCTGTCACAGACACATCAATGCCCTACGTCAGCGTGTGCTGCTTCGTTCTATTGCAGTGATGCAGGGAGGCGTACCTCCTTGAGGATCTCCATGCCGATGGTGCCGTTGCCCGCGATCACGAGCGGGTCGTCGAACGGGTGGACCAGCGAGCGGCCCTCCTGCTGCGCGATGCGGATCGCTTCCTTCTGCTCCGTGGTTTCCAGCAACAAGACACGTTAGCGACGCATCAACCACGCCCAGTCGGCAGTTTGAGAGCCGTGAAGCGTACCAGGGACGCGTCAAAGTCCGCACCGTGCTCCACGATAGTCACGTGGCTCTTGGTCGCGTGGGAGACCTGCAAGAGCACAGCACGACGGCATCAATACGTTTGTCAGCTGAAGAGGCACTGCAAGCTCTGGCGAGCGCTCCTGTCGTACATTGTTGGCCGTGCCCAGAGGCGCGACGACCACTGCGTCCACGCCCAGCTTCTGAGCCGAGTACGCGACGCCCTAGCGTCACCATACGAGCACAACCACGTAGTTCCCATCAGCAACGAACTCATCATGATGTCATTATTGTACGAGCGTTCGCGCGCACCTCGAGGTGGTTGCCGGCGGCGCAGGCGACGATGCCGTTCTGCTGCTGCTCGGCGTTGAGATGCGCGATCTTGTTGTGCGCGCCGCGCAGATTGAAGGAGAAGGTGGGCTGCATGTCCTCGCGCTTGAGCAGGAGGCGACAGCCGCCGGGCAGCGCAGCCGACAGCGCAGGAGCGGGCACCAGCGGCGTCTGCACGGCCACCTCGTACACGCGGCTCTCGAGCACGTCGCGCAGGTAGTCGTGCGCGTTGGGGCGCACCCAGGACTGCGCCGGCGCCGCGAGCGACGAGAACCGGCGGCGGAGCATGTTGCGGAGGCGGTTATGGGCACGACGCGGCGGTTCCGGCGGTGCGAGGCGCGAAGTGAGGGCCTCACGGAGGAGGAGGACTCGATAATGCGCTGGTGTCTGGTCGCAATGCCCAGGAGTCTCATGTTGACCAGGAGGAACGATCTGCCGGCGTTGCGCAAACCAAGACATAGTTATTGCAAATGTATATATAATGTTAGTGATAATATTGTATATGTACGCATAGATTAGTACTATCTATAATAGTAAATGTTCTAATTATTGATATTGCATATATATGTGCATAATGCTATAAATGTTACAAATATATATATAAAAATTGTTAAAATAATAAATATGAGTATGTTCGGCCTGTCAAAAGAGTCAGAAGCTGCAAAAGGCGCGGCGCAGGTTGGCGTGCGGTTCCACTTGCATCAACTTGTGCCCTGACACGAGCGACCATAGTGGTTGACTCGCCGTCTTCAATCTTTACTTCACTGTGTACTGTCGGGTATACGTACGTGTCTCGAGTTGTCACGACGACGGGCGCCACTGGTTCGAAATCGGCGCCTCGCGCGCGCGAACCCATCGGCTCAGGACGTTCAGCACTCGCAGAGGCAGTGCACAACACCAGCACGACGTGATACGCAGCCGCTTGGATGCAATACTCGAGTGTACATTGCGCATATCCATGGAAGGCGTTGTCCGAGGACGAAAGGGTGTACGGTGTCGAAAAACGCGGGAACGCGTAACCGACGCGTAACCATAACCAGAGTTCAGTCTGCCCGCCTCGTAACCGTGCCTCGCCTCAGATACAGTACACAGTGGATCCAGCAAGGGTTACACACGCCCAGTGCAATGCACCTTCCGTCACAGTGCCGATCCTCCAGAACTTTATATTTTCAAACATACCTTGTCCACTTGGGCCGCCAGCACCAAAATCCGCCTTCCAGATGCATGTAGCTACATCAAGCATCTCACAGATATTCATCGCAGGCTTGTCATGTCACCAATATCCTCGTGAAGGAGCCCATTCCCACCCATAATCGCGGCAAAAACAGCAACAACAACAAAAAAAAGCAGGTCGCCAATTTTCCCTCATTTCACAGATGGAGATCCTCCTCCACGTCAACAACAACTTTCGCTTTGTTACCTCCAATATTTTATATTCCCGTCGTCAGTGACATGCAGGGCTGGGGTTGACTGATTCAAGAAGGATGCGATACCTTTCATAATTTATATACGGTCAAACATGGGCTTGTATGGGTCACTTCTCCCTCCTCCCCTTCCTTTTCCCCCCCCCTACTACCCCCTACTACCCTACCTCTTCCCTACCTCCACCCTACTGGCCGCCCTACCTCGACACCCAGTTCATTTACTCTTCCCCCCCCCATTCGGAAGTCCTGAGCTTACTTCTCTGTGTCCGTCTCGTCCTCGAAGTGGGAACTCGACTAACCGCACGGAGACCGCCAGCCCTCGAGCCTCTTCCGTCTACACACTTATCGCTCTCCCAACCAAGGACTCGATTCCCCCCCCCCATTACAGATAACTCCACTCCCTACTGACCGCCCTACCTAGAAGTATGCGGTTCCTGGTTACGCTATGTATCGCGACATTCGCTGCCCTGGTGATCGCCCAACCCACCGTTGGTATGAGGGGTTAACACCCTACCTGGCCTTTTTGACTGTGAAGAGGAAGGGGTTAACGATGTATGTATGACTATAATGCAGACGAAAACCTTCTTGGTGGCGAGGCTGGCATCACCGTCGGGTATGACAGCGAGTACGCGGCGCCGCTGCGCTTCCTGCAGACGAACAACGAGACGGAAGCACCCGTGACGGAGACGCCCACGCCCACAACTGCAACGCCGACGCCGACGCCAACGCCCACTGCGACACCGACGCCCACGACGGCGACTCCCACGCCCACGACGGCGACTCCCACGCCCACGACGGAGACGCCGACCGAGACACCGGTGACGACGACCGCCACGCCCACGGAGACGCCCGAGGCGACGAGCGCCACGCCCGAGAACACGACGGCCACGCCCTCGACGACAGCGCCTGCCACGACGGAGACGCCCACGGCCACGCCCACGGTCACGGAGGCGCCTGTCACGTCCTCTTCCTCGTCTTCGAGCGCGGAGGCCGCGCAGTCGTCGTCCTCGGCGGACAGCGCGAGCGCCGGCAGCGCGGACTCGGGCTCGAGCATGAGCACGGGCGCGGTGATCGGCATCGTGGTGGGCATCATCGTGGGTGTGGCGCTGATCGCGATCCTCATCATGTTCGTGCTGCGCCGCCGGCGCGACAACGACGAGGACCCACTGTCGCCCTTCGAGCTGTCCATGGACAAGGGCTACAGCGCCACGCCCGGCTTCGCGCCGCAGAACACGTACAACCCGCGCGCGGACGCGAGGGCGGCGGCGGTGCTCGCGACGCGCGACCAGCAGCTGGAGAGCGGCTCGCGCTCGGCCGACACACCGGGCACGGGTGCGGCCGCGGCGGCTGCGGGCATCGCGTACTCGCAGTTCTACGACCAGCAGACGTCGCCCGACGGCGGCGCCGCGCACCCGTACCAGGCGCAGTACACGACGCAGTCGAGCGCCGACTCGTACGCGACGGGCACGGGCGCGGCGGGCGCCAACACGGGCACGAACGGTACCAACCTGTGGCTGAGCGCCATGGAGCCGAAGGAGAACGACTCGTACCTGAGCGCACACGAGTCGGCGGCCGACGACTCCAAGAGCGAGCACTCGCACATGAGCAGCCGCAACAGCTACGACGCCGCCGGGCACAACGACGCGTCCAGCGAGATTTCGGGCGCCAGCGACTTGAACTCGGGCAAGGACTTCCCGGACTACGAAGAGCACCGCTCGAGCCGCGGCTCGTACGAGCTGTGAGCGCCACTCCCTCGGCACTAATTATAACAAGACAAGCGTCGGCTGCTGCGACGGAGAGAAGCCACGCAGCGGGAAGCGTCCGCCTGCGCGAAGAGAAGCGCTGGACGAGGACGACACACCACCCGGAGGAGAGTGAGCGGTCCGGCACCTGGACTTGTAGGTATCAATTGTAGTGGCGAGCCGCGCGGCTCGGAAGAATTTGGCCTTCGTTTTTGGATCGATCAACACGCGCCAGCGTGAAGAGCAGCCGGCGTTTGCGGTCGGCGGCGCGTCCAGAAAGCAATGGATGCGCGCATTGTTCGTGTCGTGAGTGGTGAGGCGCCTGAGGTCTCTACAATGGTGTTGTGGCGGATAGAACTCGCCGTGTCGATAGATTACAGACCATCTCTCGCCCTCACCGTCTACCTACTCGTCGTCGCTGCTGTCGTCGTCGAGGGCGGAGTTGTCGCGCTTGACCTGCTCCAGAAAGGCCTCGAAGCCCGCGCCGCCCGCCAAATGGTCCACCAGGTCGGTCGGTGCGCGGTAGCTGCTCAGCGGGTTGGCGCGGATGCCCTGCTTGGACTCGACGACGCGGAAGTCCACGACCTCCTCCATGTCCTCGGCGTCCTCCCGCTCCTGCTCCCGGCACCTGGCGGCGCGGAGCTGCTCCAGCTCCTCCCACGAGAACAGTAGTGGATCCGTGACAGCGCCGAAGACGTTGATGTCGAGCAGGAAGACGCGGTGGCGCTTGTCCACGTACACGTCGAAGACGAAGTCCGGGTCGGGGAAGGCGTCCTCGCTCTTGAGGTGCGCGGTGAAGAAGTCGAAAATGCGCTCGCAGAGGAAGTCCTGCCGGTCCAACAAGAAGTCGTAGAACTCGCCGCAGTGGCGCTGCGAGACGCCCACGAGCGCGCGGCCCATCACGAAGCACCGGAAGAGCATCGAGTCGAACAGGTTGCACCACTTCTTGAGCACCAGGTACGCCTCTGCCGGCCGCGCGGGCGCCCCCAACGCA
This sequence comes from Phytopythium sindhum, assembly GCA_023334395.1. Lineage (NCBI taxonomy): Eukaryota > Oomycota > Peronosporomycetes > Pythiales > Pythiaceae > Phytopythium > Phytopythium sindhum. The sequence goes on along the minus strand of JAASGW010000537.1, from coordinate 702 downwards.
TCTTCAGTCGGTTCTCCGCCTTCAGTGGTGTCATCGTCCACGCATCCAGCGTACGGCTGCGTGAGGTCGTGCACGACGAAGTCGGACGACTGGAGCAGCAGCAGCACGTCGTCCACCGTGGTGCACTGTAGCGAGCCCAGCATCCAGGACGCGTCGCGCGGCGCGCTCCAGTTGGTCTTGACGAACGCCTTGCCGCCGAACTGGCCCAGCACGTGCCGGATCTGCGCCCGCACCTCGCCCACGGCCTGGGCCGTCGCCGCCGCCGGCGTCACCGCGTCGCCGTCACCGTCTTCATTGTCGTCGTCCTTGTCGGGCAGCGAGACGCCGTCTGAGAGCAGGAAGGAGACGAACGCGGGCGGCAGCGGGACCACCTCACCCTTGATCGACGCGTGCCGCAGCCGCGGGTACCAGGACGCGAACGCGCAGTTGTCCACTTGCCGCCGCGAGTACCGAGGCGCCGCCATCTTCGCCGCCCTGATAGGAATGATTTGCTTGGTGGTCACTTGCCCACTAGGTTACGGCGACAGGTTACGGTTAAGGTTCCCTGCCAGTTTACAGTGTGCGCCATAAATATACGAAGAAAATCGAAATTTCGATAAATCGTCGAAATGGTGCCGTACAAACCTGGGAGTGGGCTCAAATTAACGCACAGATTACGACGAGTTGCCACATATAGTTTTGTGTCGTTTTGGGCCACCAGTG
>JAASGW010000536.1:0-21600 GCA_023334395.1 Phytopythium sindhum | reverse complement strand
TTCCGACGATCCCACCCAAAGCGTGCTGTCCGTCACCTCCGCGAATGTGGCCCACGACACCGTCATGCCCGTACCGGTCGTTTCACCGGCGTAAGCCAAGTGGATCTGTTGCGGGTAGTAGTTGACGCCATCCTTGACGCGGCACGACTCGCTCAGCGTCAGATCGCCGAAGCGGTACTGGTACGAGCACAGCGCCGAGGGCTGGCAGCTGAAGGTCGACGTCTTCCACACTCACGTGCTGTCGTCCACGATCGTCTTGGCCGAGGCGGCGTGCAGCGCCACGGACGCCGCCGGCAGCGCGGCCGCAAACACCTTCATGCTGTTCGGTCCTCTGGGAGGCAGGCGGATCGTCGCGCGAGTCGGCAGAAGGAGAAATAGGTAGCTGAGCGCAGCCGCAGCGAATCGGGCATTGTTCACTCAGAGACACATATAGAGATGAATAGATGAGGCCGCACTCCTTTCCCTTCCGTTGCAAATGCTGCGAGGCGAGAGGCGAGCCCGTCGTCTCTTCCCTGCGCCATTCGCCGTTCATCCGGGTCGTCTGGTCGTGATGAGATCATTTCGGCTCGCGAGTCGCACTTGGTGTTGAAAGGGGATCACGTTCCGCCACAACAGCTGCGGCATACAAACACCGAGTCGGAACGCGCCCGGACACCAGCATGACGCGCACAGGTGAGCAATACGCGCGGCTAAAAAAAATGGAAAGGAGCGATCGACTGGAGCTCGTGGGACGCAAGTAATGCTCTCTTCATCTTGGAATGGGCGCGGCCGGCCAGCGGAACTTCATTCAGAGCTCTCGACGCCACCGACGGAACGGGGCGGCAGAGGCCGCGAGCGAGCAGCCCGAAGATTCCGGCTCGCCGAGTCGGAGTCGCGAACAAATCTTCGGACGATGGATTCTGCTCTCGCTCTCTGTTGAGTCAGGGCCTCCTTGGTTGAAGGGATGCCTTGGGATCACCATCATTGTGCCTCATCCATCATTCGGTGCAGGTGAGAGAAATGGCTATCTATGAGCATGCTTACGACCCTCCAAGAGTTATTGTATCATTGCACAGAGGTGCTAGGCGTTGGTCTCGTCGATGGCCATGCGCGCGAGGTTGCGCAGGTATTCCTCGGGCACGCCGTCCTTCTGCAGCTTGAGCAGCGTGTCGCGGCGCACCTTCTCGGCCAGGATGCTCTCCTTCTTGCTCTTCTTGACGAGGAACTTGGCGTCGTTCTGCTCGAACAGCTTGGCCTTCTGGCGCCGCTGCTCGTTACTCGCGATCTGCTGGCGCACCAGGTCGCTGTGCTTGGCCGCCGCCTCGCGCGCCTCGATCTCCTCTGCTCTCCGGCGTTCGTACTCTTGGTCCACGGCCTGCTGCGTCATCATGTCCATGCGCAGGTCCAGCTCCTGCTCGCGGCGCATCTGCTCGGCGTGAAACACTTCCTGTCGCTTGCGGTCCGCGTCGATACTCTGCATCAGCGCGGCCTTGGCCTCCTTGTCGCGCCTCTCCTTTAAGCGAGCGTTCTTTTCGGTCTCCTCGAAGGCGCGCTTGGCGCGGAACTCGTCCTGTTGCGCCTGCTTGTCCTGCGCCTTCTCCTGCTGCGCGCGCAGCTTGGCCACGCGAATCTCCTTGGCCTTGCGGATGCGCATCTGCTCCTGCATGTGCGCCTCCTCCTCCTGCGCCTTCTTCCGTAGGTACGCCGCAGCCACTATCTCCTCCTGCTTCTCCCGCGCGATTGCGGCTTCCTTCATCCTCTTGATGTTCTCGTTCGTCGCGGCGACCTGCCTAGACACCTCCTTCAGGTGCTCTCGGTGTTGCTCCAGCTTGCTCTTCTCCTCCGTCTCATACTGCTTGTACGTGTTCAGGATCTTCTGCGCCTCGATCGCCTTGGCTTCTTCGTCCCAGATCAGCTTCTTCTGCCGCTCCGTGATCTGCTGCTCGAGTATCTGGCGCGCTTCAATACGCTTGAGACGAGCTTCCTCCTCGTCAGTTCGCCGCTGCTGCAGCTCGGCAACGCGATCGCGCTCCATGATGCTGTCGTGGATGAGGTTGTACTTGTCCTCCATCTGCTGGCGCTCCTTCTGGTGCTGCTTAAGTTGGTCGCACTTCATGTAGCCCGTGGCCTGGATCGCGAACGAGTTGATCTTGCGCAGCGACGTCAGGTGCTGGTTGCGCAGCACCTCGTCGCCCATGAGCGCCGCGCGGCGGTCCGCTTCGAGCTCCACCTCCATGGCCGACTGCTCGCGGCGCGCGCGCACCTCCACCTCCTTGTCCATCATGCGCTTCTTGCGCTCCTGCGCCTCGTGCCTTGTGGCCGCGAGCTGCGCCTCGCGCTCCTGCTGCTTAGCCCGCAGCGCGTCATCCGTCAGGATCACCGCGCGTTGCTATCATTGCCAAGGGAAGCGCATTGTGAACGTTAGTTGGTTAGAGTATACCAGAGCGTATCGTCCAGCGAAGGCGACCCACCTTGATGCGCTCGAGCTCGGTGCTGTCGACGGCCTTGGTCACGCCGGCGATGTCCTTGCCCACCAGGCGGTTCGCCGTCGCGCGCGTCGGCCGGTCGCCCTCGTGCCCCTGCGGCGCCGACCGCGGCTGCCTCGCGCTCGCTGGCGACGGCATCCTCCACACTCTCTCCTTACGTCTGTTTTCCCCTATCTACGCCACGCTCTACCGACGCTCAGCACTTCTCGCGAGTGTGCGCCATAAAGTGTAGCCATCATCCGACCTTGAAGCACATCTGTACCTACAGTTCCCGCCATCCGCAAATAGCCTTTGGCGCGCTTTTTATAGAGATATCACCGGTTTAAAATATCGTCTCCAAACGGTATTATACCGGTACTAATACAAACCGAACCTACGTGAGATATCGTTAGGTTCGGTTTCTGCCCCTTGTAAAGTTCGCCTTTTGTCTGTCTTCCAGTCAATTGCATACTCGGACGCCAAGCGGTGCAGCGCGAAGATGGCGGCGGGCAAGCGGAAGCGCGGCGCGGGCTTCTCGGAGCGCGACAAGTTCGAGCACAAGAGCGCGACACTGCTGCAGCGCGAGGCCAAGAAGGTCAGGGCATTCCTGGCGCGCAAGGCGGTGCAGCAGCTCAAGCAGCAGCAGCAGCAGCAGAAGGCGGCGGGCGATACGGACTCGGCCAAGGCCGCCAAACAGCGCGCGCAGATCCAGAAGCGCGAGCGCGAGCTGGCCGCGCTCAAGGTGGGCGTCTTATGCATGTAGTTGTGGAGGAGAGCGGTGTGTATTGACGTTGCTGTGGTTGCGAATGGAGCAGGCGTTGGACCTGAAGCAGGTGGTGGCGCGCGCGTTCGAGGTGACAGAGCTCAAGAAGGACCCAGCGGCGGAGCACGAGGACGAGGAGGACCATGACACTGGCAGTGATGAGAGCGGCGACGAGATGCCGGCGATGGCGGACGAGGACGAGGACTCCGACAGCGGGTTTGACTCGGAGGAGTACGAGAACGCCAGGGGTATCGGCGCCGGCGCGAAGCGGAACAACCAGGCGTCGAGCGACGAAGAGAGCGACAGAGATGGGGAGGAAGAGGAGAAGGAGGACAAAGATGGAGGTGATAGCAAGGAGGAGGAGAAGGAGCGGAAGCCTGAGCCCAAGCAGCAGTCGGTGGTGGTCGATGCCAAGGCAGCAGGGTTGAACGCGGTGCTTGTGGAGCGCATCCTGGCGCACAAGCAAATGGTGCCGCTGCTGGACGCCATCCGCCAGTGGTGCGTAGTTTGTGTCCGACTGCCCATGATGGCGCGATGTGCTGGTCTAATGATCTATGTGATGCGGTTTGATACGGTTCCCTTCAGGGTGAAGAAGGAGGAGCGCGAAGAAGAGAAGCGCATCCGTCGACAGGAGAAGCGCGCGCTCAAGCGCGGCCGGAAGGAGGTGCGTATGTTTTCTGGCTGTCAGTACGCGATCCCTACCGTCCTAGTGGGTCTGACACTGCTGGTTTGCTCTTGTCAGGTGCTTGTGGGTGGTCGGAGCGCCGCGCCACCCAGCTCCATGTTCCTAGGCTCTCTCTCAGGTCGTGGGGGCGTCGACGGCATGGATGATGACGATGCAATGGGCACTCACACAGGCCAAATGGCTGGCGCGGATGACGACATTGCCGAGTTCCTGGGCGAGAAGAAGAAGAAGAACCGCCCTGGTCAAATGGCGCGTCGGCAGAAGGCGATTCGTCAGGAGGAGGCGCGCAAGCGCAAGGAGGACCGCGAGCACGGCATCTTCCGCCCGTACAACCGCGAGACGAACACTGATGGTCGTAGCATGGTCATGGGCAAGTACGGGCCGTCGGAACGTCCGAAGAAGCCCAAGAAGCAGCAGCAACAGCAGCGGCAGGGCAAGGACAAGCAGGGTAGCGGCAGGCGGTCAGCGCGCAAGCCTGCGGCCGACTCCCGCGAGGGTGGTAACAAGCACCAGCACCCGGCTGCGGCCAAGGACAGCAAGCCCGAGATCGCGCACCCGTCGTGGCTGGCCAAGCAGGCACAGAAGGAGAAAGAGCGCGTCAGCATCACCGCCTTCAGCGGCAAGAAGATCACGTTCGACTAGACGGAGACAGCGAGCCAACGCTCATTGTTCTTTTCCAATTCCATGTGGCGCTCGCTTCTGAGCGTCAAGTGTATCTCGCTACTCAGCGATCTCTTCTTCTCGTCGTCGACTCTCCTACCTCGTATCTCTCTCCTGCACTTTCCTCGTCGGCCACGGCTCTTATTACTTATTGCCCGCGTCGCTCACTCCTTGTCTAGGCGCCGCGGAACATCTTGGCGACCTGGTGCGCGAGGCTCGTCTGCGTGGGCGCGCTCTGGCGGCGCAGCGCCGGGATGTCCGTCTCGACGATCTTGTCGAGCGACGCGATCTCCGTCGCCTTGAGCTTGGGCAGGTTGCGGAAGCCCAGCGTGTGCACCGCCACCTGGAGGCTCGGCAGCACGCGCTTCCACAGCGATAGCACGTACTCATCGCCCTCGGCCAGTTGCCGTCCGTACCGCCGGCGGAACAGCTCCGTCAGCGTGTCCTCGTGCAGCAGGTCGCGCTCCAGCTGCGTCAGCACGGTCGCGTTGTGCCACGCGGTGGCGGCTCCCGCGGCGACGGCGGCGACCGACACGCCGGCCGCGACTTCGACCGGCGCGCCCGAGAAGAAGGCGGCGCCAGCGAGAGCGTTGCCGCCCACAAGCGCCGAGCCCGCGAGCGCCGCGCGACGCCACTTCTCGCTCGCGTAGCGCGCGCGCAGGTCCTCAAAGATGGTCGCGTGCATCTGCAGCATGCGCGTCGAGTCGTACAGGTTGGTGATGAGGTTGTCGACGCGACGCTCGGGCGCGCGCACCACCTCCGACACGACCTCCTCCCGCATGGCATCAAGGTCAGCGAGCGACGCACCCAGACCGTTCTCGGTGGACGCCCCGCCGTTGTTGGTCGGGATGCACATGGTGTAGATGCGCGGCAGGTCCTTGAGCGGGATGACCTTGGACAGGTTCCAGCAGAGCGACCCGTAGGCGCGCGCGAAGTCGTGGATTTTGCGGAACTGGTCCACCTTGTTCAGCACGATGTGCAGTTTATGGTCCATGCCCACAAGCGACCGCGTGAGAATTGACAGCGTCTCGCCCGTCGTGCCGGGCTTGTCCGGGTCGAAGAACAGCAGGATCACGTCCGCGCGCTCCGCATACCAGCGCACCACCTCGGGGAACTCGTACCCGCGGTCTGAGCTCTCTCCGCTGCCGCGGTACGTCAGCGACGCGTCACCCGCGCTGCCTCTGGCCGCGTCCGTGGACCGCCGCAGCGCCGGGGGCACCGCGTAGTAGCTGTTGACGTTGTGCATGGACTTGGGCGAATCAATCATACCCGGACTGTCCACGAGCATGAAGTTGACGTTGATGTCCTTGCGCACCTTGAGCTGCGTGCGCTGGATGAGCGCCGGGCCGTAGCCGCGCAGGCCCGAGAAGCCCATGTCTGGGTCGCCTACGAGCGCCGGGCCGTCCTGGTCGATGTCCTCGCTGCCAGGCGCGATGATCGTGAAGCCATCGTCCGTAGGGGCGACGCCCGTGCTCTGCACTTGGCGCTGCAGCAGGTAGTTGATGAAGGACGATTTGCCCGACGAGTGGTTGCCCAGCAGGAAGACGAAGGGCAGCGACGGCAGCTTCTCCTCCTTGTTCTTGCGGTCCAGCGGGCCCAGCAGCTTCTCGTTCAGCGGCAGCAGCACCTGCCGCTCCAGCTGGCTCGTCTGGCGCATGAGCTGCATCCACTTCTCGTCCTGCGCCACCAGCGGCGACGTCTGCTCGATCGCCTGCGACGCCGAGCTCCACAGCGCGCGGCGCCGCGCCCTGACCGTCAGCACCGCGCGCGACCGGCGCGCCAGCAGCAGCATGGTCATCTTTGGTGGTCTGCGGGGCGGGAGGGGGGCGCAGGGGCCGCCAGCGGCAAAGACAAGCGGCAGGAAGCGGCGGTGGCGGCGCACGAGCCCGTCGAAATGAGAATCGTCGGGCTGGGAAGTGGTGAAGGGGGAGGAGGAGTGATTGCCGACGGGGTTACGATTGGGGGTATTGGTGGTACACAAGGAGGAGGGGTATGCAGTAACCTGGTTATGATGTTTATGGTGCGTAACCTGATGTCCAAATTACAGAAAGCGCCCAAAATAAGGATTGGGGCAAAATACGGAAGAAATAGTGTAAAATATTTATTTCGACACTTGTTAACTCAGGGCAAAAGGACCAATCACGAGCGGATGCTGCGTGTTTGGTCAATCAGTTTGGAGGAGAGGAGCATAACTTAAGCGAGAATGATCCCCCCTCCTGCCTGAATGTTCACAAAATGTTCGGAATTCCCGAATAAAACAGTAAAACAATAGTACCCCCTCAATCATTCTTTTCAACGAATCATGTGCCTTCATTCACACTATTTCCACCAATCATCAGCGCTCTCGTGTCCGTTGACGCTCCAGCACTCTGACGAGCTCCGTCAGCACCTCTCATCGCCATTGCGTTGCGCAAAGTTTCTTCTGGTGGTGGAAGTATCAGCCGCGCCCTCCTTCCCCTCCTTCTTGCTCCCGCTGCGCCTCCACATCGCTACTACCACTTCCACGACGGCACCATGGAGCTGAAGGACCTGTTGGCCAAGTTGTCGCGGCGCGAGGACCTGACGGAGGCCGAGGCGACCTTCGCGGCGCGCGCCATCTCGTCGGACGAGGCCGAGAAGAACCCGGTGGCCATCGGCGTGCTGCTGGCGCTGCTGGCCGCCAAGGGCGAGACGCCCGCGGAGGTCACGGCCTTCGCGGCCAACATGCTGAGCCAGGCCGTGCACGTGACGGTGGCGGCGCCGACGCTGGACATCGTGGGCACGGGCGGCGACGGCGCGTCCACCGTCAACATCTCGACGGCCGCGTCCATCCTGGCCGCGAGCTGCGGCGCGCTGGTGGCCAAGCACGGCAGCCGCTCGGCCTCGAGCCGCTCGGGCTCGGCCGACGTGCTGGAGGTGCTGGGTGTGCCCATGCTGCAACCGGAGCACATCGCGCCATGCCTGGAGCAGGCCAACATCGCCTTCATGTTCGCGCCCAACTTCCACCCGACCATGCGCTACGTGATGCCCATCCGCCGCGCCATCAAGATCCGCTGCATCTTTAACGTGCTCGGCCCGCTCGCCAACCCCGCCGGGTGCAAACACACAGTCATTGGCGTGTACACACCGGCGCTGCTCGAGACGTTCGGCCGCGCGCTCGAGGCGCTAAGCGTGGAGCACGCGCTGGTCGTGCACTGCGCGGGCCTAGACGAGCTCAACTCGATCGGGGACGCTGACGTCGTCGAGATCAAGCGCGGTGAGCCGCTGCGCCGCTACACGCTGCGCCCGCAGGACATGGGCGTGCCGCCGTGCACGCTCGCGGAGCTCAAAGGCGGCGAGGCCGAAGAGAACGCGGCCATCTTGCGGCGCGTGCTGAGCGGCGGTGACGAGTGGGACAACGCGATCGGCCACACGATTGCGTACAACGCCGGCGCCGGGCTGTACGTGTACGGCCTGGCCGACAGCATCAAGAGCGGCTACGAGATGGCCAAGGCGCAGCTCGCGACGGGCAAGGCGCTCGCCACGCTCGACGAGTGGTCGCGCGTAGCCACGGGGCTGCACCAGGCGTGAACGATTGTTGGCCGGATACACCGCCGTGGACGTTTAGATACTATTTTGCTGGCTAGGGAACGCACGAAGAGCCAACGAATACAGACGCGCAGTGTCGTTGAGTGTTCTCCCCGATTTGCCAGCGCTTTATAAATAGTCTGCGAGCCACCAGCTCGACGTGCTTGAACTATCACGAGCCTGATGAGATGAGACCGCTGACCGCCTATTATCAATCGATCGCAGCAGGTCTGGCGCTGCTCGAGGCGCTCGCACGCCCACCAATGCGTTCAATTGCCGCCACCAACGTCCACAATGTCGCGGTGTCACCTCCCGCTGCTGATAACCACGACGGAGAGTGGGCGGCAGCCTGCGCGTACGCCCAGGAGCTCGTGCACGCCTACTTCCGGATGCTGACGGTCGGCTGTGCTTCCTCCGAGTGTGCCAACGACTATTGTACGAGCAATCCGAAGTTCGCACGTCTGTCGACCGAAGACGCAGTCATCCGTAGCATTCTGCTCGCCACCGAGTCGCCCGTTCCGATCTGTGCGTCGCTTGAAGTGCGAAGTCGACCGACGCTGACGCCGGTAGACTCAATAAGAGCGCTGTCACTCAAGCCCGAGGAGCAGCCGGAGACGACGGAGCACGACGCTGAAGAGGCGAACAATGAGCATGATCACCATCATGATCAAGGCGATCCAGTGTCGATCGTGGCCTCAGATGGAGACAAGCGGCCATGCACGCCGCGGAGACGGTTGTCGACGGCCATGGAGATCGCCCAGGATCTCGACACAGCCGACAACAACAGCAGCAACCACCACGTCGAGCCTTCGGGCAAGGATGCAGCAGCCCCCAATGCTCGGTCAATGTTGGAGGAGCGCGGACAACCGAGGCGGCGGATGAGCTACACCAAGCAGAAGCTGCTGGACGCGATCAAGGGAAGCTTCGCGCGTCGCGGCAGCAAGAAGACGCGCTCCTCCGAGACGAAAGCGTGAGATGCAGCAGCGATGAATGCCCTGCTTGCTCCAATACACAACACTCCATCCTTCTTCTTCACGCATCTCTGAATTTCATCCAATTAGTCTACAATCTCCTTCCCCCACACACCTGTTTTCACGTTGACGCCTCCGTGAGGATGCCTAAATACCTTGCAGTGGGATCTCGCCCTCGGGTATGGCGTTCTCCGGCGGCGGAACGGGCGCCGCGCCACCCGCAAGTGGCTGAGGGTGCCACGCCGGCACAAGAGACAGCAGCAGCCCCGTCACAAAGTACTTGACGTCCTGCACCATACCGCGGTCCGACGAGATGCGCAGCAGTCGCGTCGCCAGTGATACACCGCCTCCCATTCCTCCCGCACCTCCGGCACGCGGCGTGGCGGCTCCTTGACCAGCAGCCTGCTGGTCGCCAGCGCCGTTCCCAGCCGCTTCAGGGTTGCGGCGGCGCTGGTAAACCTCATAGATCTTTGCGAAAATACCGGTAATGTGCCTGTGCCATCAAGCAATCAAACGTTAGCAAGGATCCAACGAGAGGTTGACGCCAGCATTGTATCCACGTACAGGTAAGAGATGAACGAAAGCAGCCCGAGCATCAGGACGCGGTCTGTCGGTGTGTCCTGGCCGATGAGGAACAGCATGAAGGCCATCTTGAGCGCCAGGCGGATCTCGAACAGCGGCATGATCTCGCGTAGCATCACCACGACCATAGGAGGCGGTCCACGTGGAGCGGCGGGCACAGCGTGGGCTGGAGCGGCCGGCGCGTGGGCACCGGCAGCAGCGCCAGCGGCAGGAAAATGGGCCGGGAAGTGCGCCATATGCCCGCCAAAATAGTTCGCGAACGGCATCATCGGCGGCATCAACGGCGCAGCAAACGCGTGGCCAGCCGGGTTGTATGCGACCGGCGTAGCTCCTGGCGCATTCGCTTGGTGCTGCTGGAGCTGCTGAAGGTACTGGATCTGCGTGAGGATCATCGCCTGCTGCTGCATGAGCGCCATTTGACGGTACAGCTCGTGCTGCGAAGCCGACGGCATTGACGCAGAGGCCGCCGGCACCGGCGAGGGGACTGCATTGCTAGCTGCCGATACTGGCGGCGGGGTGAACAGATTCGGGGCTGTAAACGGCGGCGGCGTCTGCGTTGGAGTGGCCGCCGACGGTCGCGGAGAGTCGACGGCCGCGTCCTCGGCCGCCAGGGTAGATGCGGCCTCCGAAGTGTTCGCCTTGGGGGATGCGGCGGCCTTTGACGTGACCAGGAGGTGGAAGACGACAGCCACGACGTCCTCGTCCTCGCCACTATCCGCGCCCTGGCCCTGCTGCGCCAGCAGCTCGTCCAGCACGTCGCTGTCGCTGCAGATCTTGCCGCCGAAGATGAGTTTCTGATCGGCGGGCGCCGGGTTCTCGGGGAACTCGCGCGCCACGAGCGACTTGAGCTCGCGCACGCTGGCGCCACGCGGCACCAGGAACTCGCGCGTCTGCCCGGCCTTGTACACGTTCTTAACGACGATCTTGACGGCCGCCATGCTCGCTGGGAGGTCTCGAGGCGGAGGGAGGGCGAAGGAACGAGCGCCTTCACGAAGGCTTCGAGATGGAGGAAGTCGCTTTTTGGCTCGAGTGTTGGCAACTGACGTGGAACTTGCACAGGCGCAAAATGGCGTCACGTACCGTCTCCTGATTGGCTGAAAAGGGGAAAATTAAAGATCAATCAGAGAGCGGACGCGGATGATTTTCGTACCTTGCAGGCTGGAATACAGTACAGAGTGCTTTCGGACTTTGGAGGATTGATACAGTGCCGGTATTACGTTGAATTACGGTTTAACTTTTTTGACGGAAGAATCGTACACATGTATTTTGCTGGCTGCCTGCGATCCGCTGGCGAATTTCTTGGCCAAGTGTAAACATTTGTTTAGCATTTGGTATACAGTGGTCAAGTGCGTGTGCACCAGCGCGGTTGAATTGAGCTATTTGGTATATTAAAATACTTGTTGGTGAGCTCCAATATTGCCAGCCGTTCACATGTAAATTAGCGCCCACCCCACTCCATTCACTGGTATAAAAAAGCAGCTCGACACTAAAATTTAGCCCCTTGAGCAGCTTGTTTACGCTGAGAAGGTGGCGACTGGTTGGTGGTGGCTGGTGTTGAACACAGCGTGTAATGATACTCTACACCGTGCAATATGACTGGCTGAGATGGGAGGAAGACCATTCTACTGTAACTTACCTTGCGTACTGTTTGAAATCGCGTCAATTCTTTTTGATGCATCGCGAGGGTCGCGACGAGCAGCAGAGACACGAGCGGCACCGCTGTATAACGTACTGCAAGCCACTGTGGTCACTGTCCATCCACATAACTCTTTTCGTTGCCTATGAACAGTGCAGTGTGTCTTTACCAGTACATGAACTGTATGCGTACTGTAGCGAATGATTTTTCAGGCTGGAGTCGATCCTTTCGAGTGTTGTACTCGGTGCGGCGGCGCAATCGCGACTCATTTCTCCCCGACTGACAAGCACTTCGCGTGCCTCCGCATAGTCCCAACCAGTCGCCCGCCCAATATTTTTTTTCGCCTAACACACGTGTGTGTGTGCGACAGAAAACCAAAAAGCCCGCCAACATTTTTCGCGCCGCGCCCATTTCCATTTTCAATCAACTAAAAAAAGAGTTTCGTTTTACGATGTTTCAGCTTCGTTGACGCGACCAAAACAAAGCAAAAACTTGCGTGTGGCTACTGATTAACCTTGGGTTTTGTATGCCGCGCCATCGTCCTCCTCTTCCCCCGCTTTCGCCCACTGGACGTTTTCTTTCTGTTTTATTTCAAATCACCCTAGGATCAGTGCATGATGCTTGAAATATGATAAATTCACTGAAATAACCTCCAAATGTCGATGCGCGCACCGCATGGATGGTTAGGGCTCTGAAAATTTCGCTTTTTTTCCGGTTGGAGTCCGCCGTCAAGGGGGTCACGGGCGTTTACCTTTTCTTCCGCACTTTGGGGCAGCGCCAAGCATACAATTCTCCATATATTTCGACAGAAAGTGGGCGCAACCATGACAACGCGAGGCTGGGCTCCCTCCCTTTCTGGGTCCATGCGCACTCACGAAAAGGGGAAACCATCGAGTTGCTCCCGACCGACGGCGCAGGACGCGGACGGCCGAGAAGAGACGCACGCGCGCTCGGCGATGACGCGGGTGCTCTAACGCCACCCTCGGATCCGAATTGTCGACGTCGCTTCGCCCGATCGCGCCTTGTCCGTCGACGCCTAACGCTAGTTGGCAGAGGAGAAGGAGAAAGGGCGGGGCAGCAAGAAGAGCAGTAAAAGGGAGGAAGAGGAAGGAGGCGGCGGCAGGGGAGGAGCGAGCGCGAGACCCGCGGCGATGCACCGCCTGACGTCGAGCGTCAAAAAGAAGAAGCCACCGCCGTCGCAGCAGCAGCAGCAGCAGCAGCAGCAACAGCAACAGCAACAGCAGCAGCAGCAGCAGCAACAGCAACAGCAGCAGCAGCAGCAGCAGGTTCCGTCCCAGCAGGAGAGCGGACGCGGGTCCACGAGCGGCGTGAGCTCGGACCGCCGACCAGTGACGCCCACGTCGTCGTCGTCCGCGGCGGCGACTGGGTCGACGGCGACCGCCACAGGATCAAGGAGGTTCCGCCCGGCGGAGCTGCACCTTCACCATGGCCATCACGCGACGACAGGCGCGGCGAACGCACACGACAACAGACCGCGGCACGACCAGGTGGTGGTGGGCATCGCCGCGTCCATCGAGGACGGCGTGGAGGACTGGAGCGCGGACTTCGTCGACAACGCGGGGGCTGCGAACGCGCCGACTGACCGCGCGCTCAAAGTGGCAGACGTGGTCACGTCCCCACAGTTGAGCGGCTTCCGGAACTTTCAGCGCGCGGCCAGTCTGTACCACACACCGCAGCCCAGTCCGCCGGTCAGGTGGCACCGCCAGCATAGCGTCGACAGTGCCGGCATCGACTCTCCATCGAGTTCAAACAAGGCAACTCGGACAAGCAGTGGCTCGATCCGACCACGAAAAAGCAGCGACGTTGCAAGTCAACACAGTAGCACAGGTGGCCAAGGCGCACGCGGCAGCGGAGGGAGCCGGCATAGCGGCACAATAACAGGGAACGCGGTCGAGCTGGAGCCGCGCATTCTCTTCCAGGTGAAAGAACAGGTCTTGGAGCCGCCACCAACCACAGCTGGCCCGGTAAAAGCAGTGCCTGGCATCGAGGACGACGAAGATGATGACCCACATGGATTTTGGAGTTCCTTTTCGACGGTGAAGGACGTCCCTGTCGGACGACCGCGGCAGCCATCCGACGTCGCTGGAATAAGCGACGACGACGTTGTGGACGAGGATGACGGTGTGGGTGGAGACAATGACAACGAAGATGACGATTCGGACGAGGACTGGGACGTTGAGATGGGCTTCGCAGAAGCAGAGGATGAAGGATTGGATGCGAACTTCGCGTCATCAGGCAGCATTGATCACTCGCGCCGCCGGTCCGAGAACTACAACATCTTTGTGCGCAACCTGCACGACCTCATGGACGGTGAGACCTTCCCCGAAGACGACGAGGATGACTCGCCACGTGGAGGAAAGCCGAGGAGGTCTAGAAAAGCGTCGGAGGAGCCGTTGTTCCAGCGTCGCCGAAGCGAGTACCAATCCAGCAACAGTCTTGACGGCAGCGTGGACGGTGTGAGCGGGATACGAGCTAGTCTGAACTCAGGCTGCGGTGGCACTGTTGAGTACACGCTTGTCGACAAGCTGCGAATCCTGGACGTATCGAGCTCGTCGGCTTACTCTGTCCGGATCGAGCGGTACCCCAAGCCGTCAGTGACGTTTAGCAACCTGGAGAAGGATCTGGGCATCCCGATTCTGTCCGAGAACAGGTTTGAAAGCTGGCTGACGAATATCGTGGCGTCGGAATGCGCCGCGAATGCCGGACTGATGGAGAAGGAGCGTGCACGGATCATGGCCAACCCCCGGCAGCAGAAGAACCATCAGTTCCGTACTCTCGTGTCGCTTCCGTTCGGCAAGGAGTTTGTGACGAACTTCTTCAAGCAGGTCTCGTACTACCATTTCTTCGGGGAGGAGAAGTCGAATCGCGAACTCGTCCGAGCGTTCTTCGAGAAGGTGTCCACTGCGGGCATGGCGGATGAGAACTGGTCGGCGACGATGCCTCTCCACGAATTCGAGTTCGTGGCAGGGTGTTCGATGGAGATTCTACAAGAAGCCGCGCGCATGTACGGACCCCAGCCACCGGTCCATTCGCCCAACCATTTATCGCTGTCGATGTTGTCGAATTCGTCTTCTCCGTCCCAAGCCCCAACAAACAAGGCTGCGATTTACTGGATCCAGCAGTTCCAGGCGATTTTGATCATCTGCGCAGAAGCGTTTCCCCAATACAAGAACGTGATCGCGCTGATCGAGCTCCGCTTCGTCTGCCACCACCTCGTCGGCTTTGCCAGTGGAGACTACACGTACAAGTGGCAGATCTGCAACCATTTGCCGCAGTATTCGCCCCAGGACCCACTCGCAGGTGACACAGCACCCATCGTTGCCAACGAGATTCTCGAGTACTACGGAGCGCTGTTTCGCCATCTCAACACGAGCCCTGAAAGTCGGAGTTCGCGCTACGGACAGGTACAACGGGAAACGTCGACAGACAAGCATCACTTTGGGCTGTCGCCGGATGTGATTTGTCTGCAGGCACTTGTGCTGTGCGATATCCAAAGCCTGTATGATAGCAAAAGCGCCCTCGCTGAGACGGTCGTCCCATCGATGCTGGAGTTGTTCGAGTTTGAGGAAGATGATGCGAACATTGATCCCAGGCTGCTGGAATTGCTGCCGCCGACTGGTTCCGGGCGAAAGAGTCGGAGTAGCTCGTCCACTTCCCAAACGGAGAGTCACGAGCATGATGTTGCGAAGGGACTCGGTGGTTGGAGTTGCAGCGCTCAGTTGCTGGAGCTTTTGACTCCTCCATCGCGAACGAGGTGCTCGGCGCTGACCTTTTTCTACGAGCGGATATCACACTCGACTTTCCCGATCATCAAGGCGAAATGTGCGGTTGTGCTAGCGGGCATCCACGCGTCGGCGTCGTCGTCGTCGTTTGGAAACCTGAGGGCAGCGGAATGCCTTGCGTATGAGTCTCTTCGACTCATCGAGTCGTGCTCAACGCTATCGCGCACGACGTCGTTCGACAGCGGCATGACATCCCAGTCCAATCAAGAGTCCAAGCTCAGCATGTTCAACAATGATGGGTTGCTCTCGGAGTTGGGTCGCGAGATCCTGGAAACGCTGGGCAACGTGCTGATCAAGAACCAGAAGTACCGATACGGGATCCTGTGCCTTGAAGCGGCAGCGTGTCTGTTTCGCTTCTTGAACCAGGGAGCGGAGTACGACAAGCTCGATCGCTTGATGTGCAGTCTGACGCTACAAGCGGACGACGTTACGCGCGCTCTGCCGTTGCATGAGAAGGTTGCGAGCTCCGCTCAGCGTCAAGGGAACATCACGGAGTATGTCTATTTGACCCAAGCACTGACGAACCTTTGGATCAGAGAAGGCAACTTCACCCGCGCCGAGGACTACCTCGCGTCGGCCTGCAACTACCTGCGAGACCACACGAACCTGTTGCCTCCGTTCTTCTTGTCGATCTTGTTGAACGGAAGCTACTCGAGTGGCGACGGTCCGTCAACGTCCAGTCGGAGCGGCACGATGATGACTGCAAGCTCCGGGTCGTCTTCGCTATCGGGGTCCTTCCACATGGCGTCGCGCGGCTCTGGTAACTCGAGCGAGATGGACAGTTGGCTCACTCATGACATCAACCTGCATCTGCTTGTGCGAGAGGTATACCGTTCAAGCGGGCGATGCCTTGAAGGGATGCGGGTGCTGGAGCATTTGCTCAACTACAGCTCCCGGTTGCCTCGTGGCAAGCGGACGCAGCTCCGGATGCTTCTCGCTGAGGATGCGCTCAAGATGCGGATGTTCGAGACATGCCGTCACATGTGCACGGTGCTGGATGACGAGGCGAAGAACTTCTGCGAGCGGCTGCAGGAGAATGCTATGGGGTACAGCGGTCTTGGAAGCACGGGTGGGGCTGGGAGCAGTAGCGGTCGGGGCATCGGTGGCATGGGCAGTGAAGCGCGCTACTGCTTCGACATGGCCTCTTCGCTCAGGTATATCATTTGCCGCGCGAAGTTGCACTTCAGGCTCGGCGAGTACTGCGACGCCTTTGCGTGGCTGTCTCTAGCGCATGTCAAGAGCGATCACGAAAACTTGCGCAAGCGAGCAAAGCTGCACGTCCTTGACGGTAAGGTGATGCAAGAAGTTTGCAGACAGCATCGCGACCGTTTTGAGGATCCGTTGTCCAGCCGGAATAGCGTTGCTCCGAGCGACGACGCATCGGCGGCGCGCATCGAAGAGATGGTGCGGTCGTTTGCTGGTTCGTTCTACATGCTCAACAAGCTGGAGAAGGAGCGCCTGCGGCAGCGGCTTTTGCTGTTTGGCGAGTGCGCGGAAGACCTGGTGAAGGCGGAAGAGCAGGCGGTGAAGTCGTATCGGCAGGCGCTGGAGTTGTACCAGATGCTTGATGACGGCCTCTATCAGCTCAAGTCGATGCTCGACATTGTTCAGTTCTCTATAGCGCCTATCGAACGGGCGTTCTTTGCGCTCGGGAGCCAACGGGGCGATGATAAGCTGAAGCGAGCGCTGTATACTGCGAATGCGTCGAAGGCAAGCACGTCGCCCCCGACTTCAACGAGCGACTTCGCCGCGAAGGATCCAGTGTCGCCGATTGGTGATGACACGATCGAGAAGACGAGGAAGTCGCTGGTCGAGGCGCAGAAGATGCTGCGGAAGGCGCTTGGTCTCGCTGAGCAGGTCGCTGAACCGGCTGCGTTCCTTCGCACGTTTATCATGTGCAGCCAAGTGTGGGTCTGGCTGGAGCGTATCGCGTCATACAAGAGTGAAAAGCACGTGAAGGAAGCGGCGGCTTTCTGGGAAGAAGCAGTCAAGTTGATGAAGGCGGTGTTTCTCCGCCGTGTCGCGTTCCACAACGTGTCCGACGTGGGCTCCGCGTATCCGGTCGGCAACTTCTTCTCACCAGTCAACGGAACGTTCTCGGTGGTCCCGATCTTGAACTTTAGCGAGGGATTCATTTTGAAGCTTGAAGACATGACTCTTCAGCTCATCGTGACGGCGTGCCAGCTGCAGCAGTTTGAACGTGTGCCCGAGTACGTCGATGAGATGCTGCTGAAGCATATGGACGAGTTGTTGAGCGCACGAATGTGCTTGAGCAGCATCTCGCACCAGCTCAGCGCTTTTCGTGCCCTTCAGCGGCCAGCGAAGCGCCTCTCCTGCAGCATTGCGCCTGCTCGTGGAGGTGGGTCGTCGGCGAGCGGCAGCCAAGCTGTCAGTACATCTGTTAGTAATTCGCGCTCGGCGTCATTTACTGCCCCGGTCCCTGGCCAAACACCACCACATGGTGGTGGCAATGCCGGAGGTAATGGGACGCCAACATCCTCGAACACGCCGATTCCGCCTGGTAAACGCGCAGGGCACAAGAAGAACCAGTCCATGTCGTCGATCTCGGAGTTGCTGGCATCGAATGTCCCCCCAGCGTCACCTTTCCACGACAACTCGTCCAACTACGGCAGCAGCTCCAGGTACGGTGGTGGGAACCCGCTTACAACAGGCGCGACGCCGCGCACAGGCCTCGCGTCCTTGAGCGAGAAGCCCAACGTACCGCACGGCGCCGTACACGGACCGTCGGGAACAAGATACCATGGATTTGAGCGAACATTCCTTCGTACGCGTGGGCGCTCGCGGTCTGCCCCGCAGCCACTGCCAGTTACGTTGAGTCGCTCAGCGTCCAGGTCGGACGTTCTGCAGCAGACTCCAACTGTGAATGAAGAGGCGATGCGGGATGACTCGGGTCCCCAGGCTGACGATGGTCAGCTGAAGCGGACACCGTCGGTCAAATTCATCGACCTTGCCGATATTCACACGATTCCGTCTGAGCACGGCGAGTTCGGGATCTACGAGGACAGCCGCGGGTTTGTACACGACGAAGGAAGTAGTTCAAACGGAGCAATCGGGTTGTGCGACTTTGACGAGTCGCAGTCGGAGAAGCTGTGGTGGATCTTCAATTTGTGGAAGGACGCGAAGGCCAAGTACGTTGGCGGCAAGATCGAGATCTCGGAGTTCCGCTCGAGGAACTTACGGTATCTCCGGATCCTCCTGGACGCGTTTGACCCGCAGCAGATTGCAGTGCTTTACTACGGCGGCGACGTGCAGGCCGCTTCTTCGACAACTCCGACGGGCGCGGGCGGGGCGAGTATGAACAAGGGAACGCCTGTGGCGAACTCCAATCCGTCAGGTATGCTGGGCTTCGACGTTGCACACATGAACTCCCACGCGTTGATCCAGGACAAGGAATTGGTGCTATCGATTGGCTACGAACTGTCGGACCAGTCGTCGTTCGGCTTCACCAAGCTCAAGTTCAAGGTGTTCACAGTCCACGAGGGCGACACGTGCGCTTGGCGCGAGGAGATCCCGCGGCCGGACTGGTATCTAACGGACTTTGATTTGATGGAAGCCGAGTCGGCGTCCAGTGGTTATGGCGCGCTCCGTACGTTGCGGCTACTGGGAGCCAAGCTGCTGCTGAAGCTGCTCGGTCTTTTGCTACTGGAGAACGCGATCGTCGTCGTGGGCTCGTCGTACCCGCAGGTGAAGATGGTGACGCTGAGCTTGCTCAAGTTGATTGAGCCCTTCCGGTGGCACAGCACGTTCCTTCCGTTCTTGCCAGTCAGCTCGTGGCGCTTCCTGCACGATGCGGCGCAGCGGTACGCGCTCGCGGAGGCGGCTGCCCAGCCGAAGCCCCGCCGATCGATCTCTCGACTGGGCTGGGGAGGTGGACAGGCCAGCTCGGGCGCGACGCCACCGCCGCAGCACCCGCTTCATTCAACATCAGGGAGTGGACATGCGGTGACGGTGTCGAGTGACGAGCCTCCGTTTGTCGTTGGCGCGACCTCCGAGACGTGGCAGGCGTGTATGAGCTTTGTCAAGGCGCACGGCGGTGACCAACGCGCAATTACTGCATGCGTCAACGTCGTGGACCTGGACAATGTGGACGCGTTTGCCACGGCCAAGGGAAGCCGCCGCGCGATCTCGTTGCCACGCAAGTGGCGCAAGCAGTTCCTCGAGAAGTTTGACAAGACGGTCAAGCAGCGACGCAAGGCGCAGCTCAAGCTCAGTCGGCGGCAGTACCAAGTCGTGGGCAGTCGCACGACGACGCCGTCGGCCACGAACACGCCGCACTCGATGCGTTCGCCTGTTGACTCGATCCCACAGACGATGCGCAGCTTCGATGACGGTGTGAGTAGTCGATCCGGGTCGGGCTGGCGCACGCCAGGGACCGACAACGGCGCCTTGACGCCTCACCACCACCACCATCAGCGCTCGTCCGACCCTTCAGCCGTGGACGATCGTTTGTTCTACGACTCGGAGTGTTTAGCTGCGTTCACCAGCGGGCTGGCCGAGTTCTACGACCGCGTGGTGTCGCTGAGCCAGGAGAAGGAGCAGAAGGCGGCGAGCAAGAAGAAGTCCGGTAGTAGCAGCAGTAGCAGCGACAAGCCGTCCAAGCGGCAGGAGATCAAGTCGTGGTTCTCGTCGTCGCATGAGTTCGACGCGTTCGTAGACGCCTTCCGCGAGACGGAGGTGTACCCGGCATTCGTCAAGGAGCGCGCAGCGATGGCGGCGGCGCGACAGCTGCAGCGCCAGGCGAGCTTCAGCGCCGCCGGCCTCGACTCGAGCGGCAGCCACTCGCAGCGCGGGTCCTCCCGCTTCGGCATGGTGACCAGCGGCGGCACACCCGGCTCCTTCTTGAGCTCGATCGCGTCGCAGCCGCTCAAGAGCTTCGGCAGTGTCGGCAGCATGAGCAACGCGTCCAACACGAGGTGATGCGTGTCGTAGTAAGTTTATGATGCTATTCACATTATTTATGCGCACGGAAGATAAGATCGAACCGTTAATGAAGTGCGTGAACCCGTTTTTTCTCGTGCAGAGTGGTTAGTCGTTGATGTTGTTGTCGTTGGTAGATGTAGTGATAAACTCGGAGGTGTCTTGGGACTCGCCCAGCTCCTCGTGAGGCTCCAAGCGCTTGGCCGTCGCCTGCTTCGCCTTGGCGTGCAGTTGCTGCGTCACATTCCAATCGCACACAGTGTCAGTCGTGAGATGTGGACTCTCCTTTGGATGACGAAGCGATGGTGCTGTACCTGGTCGATACGGTAGGCGACGGACGCCTTGCCGGCGCGCACGGCCCACTGCAGAGGCGTCTTCTTGGCCTGAAAAGCGACATATCCACACATTCAGCCATGTCGTCGTCATCTTCAGCACATGATTTTCACGACGGACCTTGTCGACGGCACTCCACTTGGAGCCGCGTTCAATGAGCAGCCAGATCAGGTTGGCGTCTCCGCGCTTGCACGCCAGATGCAGCGGCGAGTACCAGCCCTGCATCATCGACAAGGCATGAGATGGAAACGCTGAGTCGCTCGTGAATTCCTAGACTCACCCAAGCCGAGCGCTCGTTTGGGTCGGCGCCGCGGTCGAGCAGCAGCGTCACGAGCTCCATGTCACCCGTGCCCACCGCGCGATGCAATAGGGACACGCCCGACTGTTGTCAAGGAGGCGTTGAGGGTCAGTGCCCTCACTTCTTCAGCGCGTATAATAGAAAGGATGGCCCACCCATCGGTGCTGGCAAACGAGCGACGGCTGCTGGTCCAGCGCGCGCTTCAATGGGTCGATCTGCCGCCGCGAGACAAGCAGGAACGCGTCCGCGATGTCACTTGCAGCGCTCAGCTTCTCGTTATCCATGTCCACTCGCGGTCGTCTAAATCTGCTGTCGTTACAGCCAGCTAGACACCGCCGACTGCTCCTCCGTGTTCCTCACAACAAAAATGGATCTTCATCTGTCTACTAGTCGCTCGCGCCCTCCATTTCACCTTCTTCTATCTCCTTAGACCATGACATCGCCGACAAATATCTTGACTTTGGTTGGAGAAGGGATAACGCTTGCATTCGTGCGTCGAACGCAGCACTGCCAGACTTCGCACACTTCTCTGATGCACGACACTAGACACCACACTGCTGCTACTCAACTTGGTCTCGATCTCTTATCGGTGGTTTAACCACACGCTTGCCGGACAGTGGTTTCTCGCCTCTGGCTTCGTCTTCTGCAGGCTGAGGCTCAGCCTGGGCTGGATCAAGCAACATCCGAGTCAAAGTCAAAGTCAGCAGCACACAACCGTTGACTCCAATCGCGTACCGGCTTTCGCAGCTCACTGAGCTCGCTCGAACGCGCCAAAGATCCGCCGGAGGTCAATGACGAGGTCCGGCCTCGCATTCACCCCGTCCAGTACCACGATGGTCGTGCCAAAGTACAGGCCTACTGCGGGGACTGGCACCGTGGCACGAACGTTTCCGAGACGAGCCGCTGGACCCGACAAGTCGCGATACTGGGCCTGCGCTGCT